>JABUQX010048899.1:0-15877 GCA_015478945.1 Trachelipus rathkii | reverse complement strand
TTTTGGAGACCTCATATCTTTTGGAGACTTCATATTTTTTTTGGAGGACTTCATATCCTTTTTGGAGACTTCATTATCTTTTTGGGAGACTTCATATTTTTTTAGAGACTTCATAATCTTTTTGGGATCTTCATATATCTTTTTGGAGACTTCATAACTTATTAGAGCCTTCATATCTTTTTAGAGACTTCATAACTTTTTAGAGACTTCATATCTTTTTGAACTCTTCATATCTTTTTGGAGACTTCATATCTTTTTGGAGACTTCATAACTTTTTAGAGACTTCATATCTTTTGGAGACTTCATAAACTTTTTAGAGGCTTCATATCTTTTTGGAGACTTTCATATCTTTTTGGAGACTTCCTAACTTTTTAAAGACTTCATATCTTTTTGGAGACTTCATAACTTTTTAAAGACCTCATATCTTTTTAGAGACTTCATAACTTTTTAGAGACTTCATATCTTTTTGGAGACTTCATTTCTTTTTGAAGACTTCATAACTTTTTAGAGACTCCTTATCTTTTTTGTGACTTTATATCTTTTTGGAGACTTCATATCTTTTAGAGACTTCATATCTTTTTTGGAGACTTCATATCTTTTTGGAGACTTCATAACTTTTGAGAGACTTCATATTTGGAGACTTCATATCTTTTTGGAGACTTCATATCTTTTAGAGACTTCATATCTTTTTAGAGACTTCATATCTTTTTGGAGACTTCATAACTTTTTAGAGCCTTCATATCTTTTTGGAGACTTCATATCTGTTTGGAGACTTCATATCTTTGTGAAGACTTCATAACTCTTTAGAGACTTCATATCTTTTTGGAGACTTCATATCTTTTTGGAGACTTCATATCTTTTTGGAGACTTCATAACTTTTTTAGGGTACTTCATATCTTTTGGAGACTTCATATCTTTTTGGAGACTTCATAACTTTTTAGAGACTTCATAACTTTTTAGAGACTTCATATCTTTTTGAAGACTTCATATCTTTTTGGAGACTTCATATCTTTTTGGAGACTTCATAACTTTTTAGAGCCTTCATATCTTTTTGGAGACTTCATAACTTTTTAGAGACTTCATATCTTTTTGGAGACTTCATAACTTTTTAGAGACTTTATATCTTTTTGGAGACTTCATAACTTTTTGGAGACTTCATATCTTTTTGGAGACTTCATAACTTTTTAGAGACTTCATTCTTTTTGGAGACTTCATATCTTTTTGGAGACTTCATAACTTTTTAGAGACTTCATATCTTTTTGGAGACTTCTTATCTTTTTGGAGACTTCATATCTTTTTGGAGACTTCATATTTTTTTAGAGACTTCATATCTTTTTGGAGACTTCATATCTTTTTGGAGACTTTATATCTTTTTGGAGACTTCATAACTTTTTAGAGACTTCATATCTTTTTGGAGATATCATAACTTTTTAGAGACTTCATATCTTTTTGGAGACTTCATATCTTTTTGGAGACCATATCTTTTTGGAGACTTTCATAACTTTTTAGAGACTTCATATCTTTTTGGAGACTTCATATCTTTTTGGAGACTTCATAACTTTTTAGAGACTTCATATGTTTTTGGAGACTTCATATCTTTTTGGAGACTTCATATCTTTTTGAAGACTTCATATCTTTTTAGAGACTTCATATCTTTTTGGAGACTTCATAACTTTTTAGAGCCTTCATATTTTTTTGGAGACTTCATATCTTTTTGGAAACTTCATATCTTTTTGGAGACTTCATATCTTTTTGGAGATTTCATAACTTTTTAGAAACTTCATATCTTTTTGGAGACTTCATATCTTTTTGGAGACTTCATATCTTTTTGGAGACTTCAAATCTTTTTGGAGACTTCATAACTTTTTAGAGATTTTATATCTTTTTGGAGACTTCGTATATTTTTGGAGACTTCATAACTTTTCAGAGACTTCATATCTTTTTGGAGACTTCATATCTTTTTGGAGACTTCATAACTTTTTAGAGACTTCATATCTTTTTAGAGACTTCATATCTTTTTAGAGACTTCATAACTTTTTAGAGACTTCATATCTTTTTAGAGACTTCATAACTTTTTAGAGACCATTTCTTTTTGGAGACTTCATATCTTTTTGGAGACTTCATATCTTTTTGGAGACTTCATATCTTTTTAGAGACTTCATATCTTTTTGGAGACTTCAAATCTTTTTGGAGACTTCATAACCTTTTAGAGCCTTCATATCTTTTTGGAGACTTCATATCTTTTTAGAGACTTCATATCTTTTTGGAGACTTCATAACTTTTTAAAGA
The DNA here is from genome assembly GCA_015478945.1 of Trachelipus rathkii. NCBI lineage: Eukaryota > Metazoa > Arthropoda > Malacostraca > Isopoda > Trachelipodidae > Trachelipus > Trachelipus rathkii. The sequence goes on along the minus strand of JABUQX010048899.1, from coordinate 13,588 downwards.
CTTCATATATTTTTGGAGACTTTATATTTTTTTGGAGACTTCATAACTCTTTAGAGACTTCATATCTTTTTGGAGACTTCATATCTTTTTGGAGACTTCATAACTTTTTAGAGACTTTATATCTTTTTGGAGACTTCATACCTTTTTGGAGACTTCATAACTTTTTAGAGACTTCATATCTTTTTGGAGACTTCATATCTTTTTGGAGACTTCATAACTTTTTAGGGAGACTTCATAACTTTTGAGAGACTTCATATCTTTTGGAGACTTAAATCTTTTTGGAGACTCATAAACCTTTTTAGAGACTTCATATCTTATTGGAGACTTCATATCTTTTGGAGACTTTCATAAACTTTTAAAGACTTTCATATCTTTTTTTAGAGATTCATTATCTTTTGGGAACTACGATTAACTTTTTAGAGACTTCATATCTTTTTAGAGACTTCATAACTTTTTGGAGACTTCATTTCTTTTTGGAGACTTCATAACTTTTAGAGACTTCATATCTTTTTGGAGACTTCATAACTTTTTAGAGACTTCATATCTTTTTGGAGACTTTATATCTTTTTGGAGACTTCATAACTTTTTAGAGACTTCATATCTTTTTGGAGACTTCATATCTTTTTGGAGACTTCATATCTTTTGGAACTTTTCATTATTTTGTTAAGACGTCATATCTTTTTGGGGACTTCATATCTTTTTGGAGAATTCATATCTTTTTGGAACTTCAACTTTTAAGAGCCATATCTTTTTTGAGACCATATCTTTTTGGAGACTTCATATCGTTTTTGGAGATTTCATATCTTTTTGGAGACTTCAAACCTTTTTAGAGACTTCATAATCTTTTTAAGACTTTAATATCTTTTTGGAGACTTTCATATCTTTTTGGAACTTCATATCTTTTTTGAGATTTCATAACTTTTTAGCTTCATATTTTTTTTGGAGACTTCATATCTTTTTGGAGACTTCATATCTTTTTGGAGACTTCATATTTTTTTAGAGACTTCATATCTTTTTGGAGACTTCATATTTTTTTAGAGACTTCATATCTTTTTGGAGACTTCATAACTTTTTAGAGCCTTCATATCGTTTGGAGACTTCCAATATCTTTTTGGCAGACTTCATTCTTTTTGGAAGACTTCAATTTTTTAGAGACTTCATATCTTTTTGGAGACTCCTTATCTTTTTTGTGACTTCATATCTTTTTGGAGACTTCATATCTTTTAGAGACTTCATATCTTTTTTGGAGACTTCATATCTTTTTGGAGACTTCATAACTTTTTAGAGACTTCATATCTTTTTGGAGACTTCATATCTTTTTGGAGACTTCATATCTTTTTAGAGACTTTATAACTTTTTAGAGACTCCTTATCTTTTTTGTGACTTCATATCTTTTTGGAGACTTCATATCTTTTAGAGACTTCATATCTTTTTTGGAGACTTCATATCTTTGGAGACTTTCATAACTTTTTGGAGACTTCATATCTGTTTGGAGACTTCATATCTGTTTGGAGACTTCATATCTTTGTGAAGACTTCATAACTCTTTAGAGACTTCATATCTTTTTGGAGACTTCATATCTTTTTGGAGATTTCATAACTTTTTAGAGACTTTATATCTTTTTGGAGACTTCATAACTTTTTAGAGACTTCATATCTTTTTAGAGACTTCATATCTTTTTGGAGACTTCATAACTTTTTAGAGACTTCATATCTTTTTAGAGACTTCATAACTTTTTAGAGACTTCATATCTTTTTGGAGACTTCATAACTTTTTGGAGACTTCATATCTTTTTGGAGACTTCATATTTTTTTGGAGACTTCATATCTTTTTAGGAACTTCAATCTTTGTGAGACTTCTAACCTTTTAAGAGCCTTCCATATCTTTTTGGAGACTTCATATCTTTTAAGAGACTGTGCATTATTCTTTTTGGAACTCATTAACTTTTTAAAGACTTCATATATTTTTTGGGAGACTTTATATTTTTTTGGAGACTTCATAACTCTTTAGAGACTTCATATCTTTTTGGAGACTTCATATCTTTTTGGAGACTTCATAACTTTTTAGAGACTTCATATCTTTTGGAGACTTCATATCTTTTTGGGGACTTCATAACTTTTTAGAGACTTCATATCTTTTTGGAGACTTCATATCTTTTTGGAAGACTTCATATCTTTTGGAGACTTCATATCTTTTTGGAGTTTCATAACTTTTAGAGACTTCATATCTTTTTGAGAACTTCATCTTTTTGGAAACTTCATATCTTTTTAGAGACTTCATATCTTTTTAGAGACTTCATATCTTTTTGGAGACTTCATATCTTTTTTGGAGACTTCATATCTTTTTGGAGACTTCATAACTTTTTAGAGCCTTCATATCTTTTTGGAGACTTCATATCTGTTTGGAGACTTCATATCTTTGTGAAGACTTCATAACTCTTTAGAGACTTCATATCTTTTTGGAGACTTCATATCTTTTTTGAGATTTCATAACTTTTTAGAGACTTCATATTTTTTTGGAGACTTCATATCTTTTTGGAGACTTCATATCTTTTTGGAGACTTCATATTTTTTTAGAGACTTCATATCTTTTTGGAGATTTCATATCTTTTTGGAGACTTCATAACTTATTAGAGCCTTCATATCTTTTTAGAGACTTCATAACTTTTTAGTGACTTCATATCTTTTTGAAGACTTCATATTTTTTTGGAGACTTCATATCTTTTTGGAGACTTCATAACTTTTAGAGACTTCATATCTTTTTGGAGACTTCATAACTTTTTAGAGGCTTCATATCTTTTTGGAGACTTCATATCTTTTTGAAGACTTCATAACTTTTTAAAGACTTCATATCTTTTTGGAGACTTCATAACTTTTTAGAGACTTCATATCTTTTTAGAGACTTCATAACTTTTTAGAGACTTCATATCTTTTTGGAGACTTCATTTCTTTTTGAAGACTTCATAACTTTTTAGAGACTCCTTATCTTTTTTGTGACTTTATATCTTTTTGGAGACTTCATATCTTTTAGAGACTTCATATCTTTTTTGGAGACTTCATATTTTTTTATAGATTCATAACTTTTTAGAGACTTCCTTACTTTTTGGAGACTTCATATCTTTTTTGGAACTTCATATCTTTTTAGAGACTTTATTAACTTTTTTAAAGAGACTCCTTTCTGTTTGTGACTTCATATCTTTTGAGACTGCATATCTTTTAGAGACTTCATATCTTTTGGAGACTTCATATCTTTTTTGGAGACTTCATACTTTTTAGAGCCTTCATACTTTTTGGAGACTTCATATCTGTTTGGAGACTTCATATCTTTGTGAAGACTTCATAACTCTTTAGAGACTTCATATCTTTTTGGAGACTTCATATCTTTTTGGAGATTTCATAACTTTTTAGAGCCTTCATATCTTTTTGGAGACACTTCTGAACTTTTTAGAGACTTCATATCTTTTTGGAGACTTCATAATTTTTTAGAGACTTTATATCTTTTTGGAGACTTCATATCTTTTTGGAGACTTCATATCTTTTTGAGACTTCATAACTTTTTAGAGACTTCATATCTTTTTGGAGGACTTCATATCTTTTTGGAGCTTCATAACTTTTTAGAGACTTCAAAACTTTTTGGAGACTTCTTATCTTTTTTGGAGACTTCATATCTTTTTGGAGACTTCATATCTTTTTGGAAACTTTTTTTTTTTCATTTTTTTTATCTTTTGGAGACTTCATATCTTTTTGGAGACTTTATTATTCTTTTTGGAACTGTCTAACTTTTTAAGACTTCATATCTGTTTGGTGCGAGATATCATAAAACTGTTAGAGACTTCATGATCTTTTTGGAGGACTTCATATCTTTTTGGAGATTCATATCTTTTTGAGACTTCATAACTTTTTAGGACTTCATATCTTTTGGAGACTTCATATCTTTTGGAGACTTTCATAACTTTTTAGAGACTTCATATGTTTTTGGAGACCTTCATATCTTTTGGAGACTTTAAAATCTTTTTGAAGACTTCATATCTTTTTAGAGACTTCATATTCTTATTGGAGACTATTAACTTTTTGACCTTCATATTTTTTTGAGAGCTTCATACTTTTGGAAATCATATCTTTTTGGAGACTTCATATCTTTTTGGGAACTTCATATCTTTTTAGAGACTTTCATATCTTTTTGGAGACTTCATAGCTTTTTGGAGATTTATATCTTTTTGGAGACTTCAAATCTTTTTTGGAGACTTATAACTTTTAGAGATTTATTATCTTTTTGGAGGACTTCGTATATTTTTGGAACTTCATAACTTTCAGAGACCTTCATATCTTTTTGGAGATTCATATCTTTTGGAACTCATAACTTTTTAGAGAACTTCATATCTTTTTAGAACTTCATATCTTTTTAAGACTTCATAACTTTTTAGAGGCTTCATATCTTTTTGGAGACTCATAGCTTTTTAGGAGGACCATTTCTTTTTTGGAGACTTCATAACTTTTTAGAGACTTCATATCTTTTTGGAGACTTCAAACTTTTTAGAGACTTTCATATCTTTTTGGAGACTTTATATCTTTTTGGAGACTTCATAACTTTTTAGAACTTCATATCTTTTTGGAGACATTCATATCTTTTTGGAGACTTAACATACTTTTTAGGAGACTTCATATTTTTTGAAGACTTCTATCTTTGTTGAGATTTCCTATCTTTTTGGAGAATTCATATCTTTTTGGAGACTTCATAACTTTTAAGAGCCTTCATATCTTTTTGGAGACTTCATATCTTTTTGGAGACTTCATATCTTTTGGAGACTTCAATCTTTTTCGAGACTTCATATCTTTTTAGAGCATTCATATCTTTCTGAGACTTCAATCTTTTTGGAGACTCATATCTTTTTGAGACCAGAAACTTTTTAAGAACTTCATATTTTTTTGGAGACTTCATAACTTTTTAGAGACTTCATATCTTTTTGGAGACTTCATATCTTTTTGGAGACTTCATAACTTTTTAGAGACTTCATATCTTTTTAGAGACTTCATATCTTTTAGGAGACCTCATATCTTTTTGGAGACTTCATATTTTTTTGGAGACTTCATGTCTTTTTGGAGACTTCATATCTTTTTGGAGACTTCATATTTTTTAGAGACTTTCATATCTTTTTTTGAACCCTTCTTCTTTTTTTGGAGACTTCATGTCTTTTTGGAGACTTCATATCTTTTTGGAGCCTTCATATCTTTTTGGAGACTTCATAACTTTTTAGAGACTTCATATCTTTTTGAAGACTTTATATCTTTTTGGAGACTTCATATCTTTTTGGAGACTTCATAACTTTTTAGAGCCTTCATATCTTTTTGGAGACTTCATAACTTTTTAGAGACTTCATATCTTTTGGAGACTTCATATCTTTTTGGAGACTTCATAACCTTTTTGAGAGACTTCCATATCTTGTGGGAGAGGATGTTCTAGCACAATATTATCAGACTTCATAACTTTTTAGAGACTTCATATCTTTTTGGAGACTTCATATCTTTTTGAAGACTTCATAACTTTTTAGAGACTCCTTATCTTTTTTGTGACTTCATATCTTTTTGAAGACTTCATATCTTTTAGAAACTTCATATCTTTTTTGGAGACTTCATATCTTTTTGGAGATTTCATAACTTTTTAGAGACTTCATATCTTTTTGGAGATTTCATATCTTTTTGGAGACTTCATATCTTTTTAGAGACTTCATAACTTTTTAGAGACTTCATATCTTTTTGGAGACTTCATATCTTTTTGGAGACTTCATATCTTTTTGGAGACTTCATAACTTTTTAGAGCCTTCATATCTTTTTGGAGACTTCATATCTGTTTGGAGACTTCATATCTTTGTGAAGACTTCATAACTCTTTAGAGACTTCATATCTTTTTGGAGACTTCATATCTTTTTGGAGATTTCATAACTTTTTAGAGACTTTATATCTTTTTGGAGACTTCATAACTTTTTAGAGACTTCATATCTTTTTAGAGACTTCATTCTTTTTGGAGACTTCATATCTTTTTAGAGACTTCATAACTTTTTAGAGACTTCATTTCTTTTTGGAGACTTCATAACTTTTTGGAGACTTCATATCTTTTTGGAGACTTCATATCTTTTTAGAGACTTCATATCTTTTTTGGAGACTTCAAATCTTTTTGGAGACTTCATAACCTTTTAGAGCCTTCATATCTTTTTGGAGACTTCATATCTTTTTAGACTTCATATCTTGTTGGAGACTTCATAACTTTTTAAAGACTTCATATATTTTTGGAGACTTTATATTTTTTTGGAGACTTCATAACTCTTTAGAGACTTCATATCTTTTTGGAGACTTCATATCTTTTTGGAGACTTCATAACTTTTTAGAGACTTCATATCTTTTTGGAGACTTCATAACTTTTTAGAGACTTCATATCTTTTTGGAGACTTCATATCTTTTTGGAGACTTCATAACTTTTTAGAGACTTCATATCTTTTTGGAGACTTCATATCTTTTTGGAGACTTCAAATCTTTTTGGAGACTTCATAACTTTTTAGAGATTTTATATCATTTTGGAACTTCATATCTTTGGGAGAGACTTCATAAAACGTTTTAAGACGTTTATATCTTTTTTGGAGACTTCATATCTTTTGGAGACTTCATACTTTTTTAGAGACTAATATCTTTTTGGAGACTTTCATATCTTTTGGAACACTTCATACTTGTTGGAGGACTTCAATATTTTTTAAGAGACTTCATTCTTTTGAGAACTTCATATCTTTTTGGAGACTTCATATCTTTTTTGAGACTTCAGAACTTTTTAGAGACTTCATATTTTTTTGGAGACTTCATAACTTTTTAGACTTCATATCTTTTTGGAAACTAATATCTTTTTGGAGACTTTCATAACTTTTTTAAGACTTTCAATATCTTTTTGGGGACTTCATATCTTATTGGAGACCTCATATCTTTTTGGAGACTTCATATTTTTTTGGAGACTTCATATCTTTTGGAGACTTCATATCTTTTTTGGAGACCATATCTTTTTAGAGACTTCCATATCTTTTTGGATTCATATCTTTTTGGAGACCTTATAACTTATTAGAGCCTTCATATCTTTTTAGAGACTTCATAACTTTTTTTAGAGAGACTTCATATCTTTTTGAAGACTTCATACTTCTTTGAGACTTCAAATCTTTTTGGAGACTTCATAACTCTTTTTTAGAGTTATTATCTTTTGGAGACTTCATATCTTTTTTGGAGACTTCATAACTTTTTTAAAGACTCATATCTTTTTTAGAACTTCATATCTTTTTTGAGACTTCATAACTTTTTAGAGACTTCATTCTTTTTGGAGACTTCATAAATTTTTAGAGACTTATATCTTTTTGGAGACTTCATACTTTTTAGAGACTTCATATCTTTTTGGAGACTTCAAATCTTTTTGGAGACTTCATAAACCTTTTAGAGCCCTTCATATCTTTTTGGGAGACTTCATATTCTTTTTAGAGACATTCATATCTTTTAGGAGACTTCTATAACTTTTAGAGATTGAATTATCTTTTTGGAGACTTCATATCTTTTTGGAGACTTCATAACTTTTTAGAGACTTCATATCTTTTTGGAGACTTCATATCTTTTTGGAGACTTCATAACTTTTTAGAGACTTCATTTCTTTTTGGAGACTTCATAACTTTTTGGAGACTTCATATCTTTTTGGAGACTTCATATCTTTTTAGAGACTTCATATCTTTTTGGAGACTTCAAATCTTTTTGGAGACTTCATAACCTTTTAGAGCCTTCATATCTTTTTGGAGACTTCATATCTTTTTAGAGACTTCATATCTTTTTGGAGACTTCATAACTTTTTAAAGACTTCATATATTTTTGGAGACTTTATATTTTTTTGGAGACTTCATAACTCTTTAGAGACTTCATATCTTTTTGGAGACTTCATATCTTTTTAGGAGCATTTTATATCTTTTGAGAACTTCAATCTTTTTTGGAGACTTCAATTAAACTTTTTAGAGACTTTCATATCTTTTGGAGACCATATCTTTTTGGAGACTTCATAACTTTTTAGAGACTTCATATCTTTTTGGAGACTTCATATCTTTTTGGAGACTTCAAATCTTTTTGGAGACTTCATAACTTTTTAGAGATTTTATATCATTTTGGAGACTTCATATCTTTTTGGAGACTTCATAACTTTTTAAAGACTTCATATCTTTTTAGAGACTTCATATCTTTTTGGAGACTTCATAACTTTTTAGAGACTTCATATCTTTTTAGAGACTTCATAACTTTTTAGAGACATCATATCTTTTTGGAGATTTCATAACTTTTTAGAGACTTCATATCTTTTTGGAGACTTCATAACTTTTTAGAGACTTCATATCTTTTTGGAGACTTTATATCTTTTTGGAGACTTCATAACTTTTTAGAGACTTCATATCTTTTTGGAGACTTCATATCTTTTTGGAGACTTCATATCTTTTTGGAGACTTCATATTTTTTTAGAGACTTCATATCTTTTTGGAGACTTCATATCTTTTTGGAGACTTCATATCTTTTTGGAGACTTCATATCTTTTAAGAGACTTCATATCTTTTTGAGACTTCATAACTTTTTGAGACTTCATAACTTTTTGGAGACTTCATAACTTTTTAGAGACTTCATATCTTTTAGAGACTTCATTATCTTTCTGGAGAACTTCATTATTCTTTTTGAGACTTCATTATCTTTTTGAGACTTCAGAACCTTTTTAGAGACTTCATATTTTTTTGAGACTTCATAACTTTTTAAGAGACTTCATATCTTTTTGGAGACTTCATATCTTTTGGAGACTTCATAACTTTTAGAGACTTTATATCTTTTTAGAGACTTCATATCTTTTTGGAAACTTCATATCTTTTTGGAGACTTCATATTTTTTTGGAGACTTTATCTCTTTGGAGACTTCATATCTTTTTGGAGACTTCATATTTTTTTAGACTTCATATCGTTTTGGAGACTTCATATCTTTTTGGAGACTTCATAACTTTTTAGAGACTTCATATCTTTTAGAGACTTTATATCTTTTTGGGAGACTTCATATCTTTTTAGGGACTTCATAACTTTTTAGAGACCATAATTTTTAGAGACTTCATAACTTTTTAGAGACATCATATCTTTTTGGATGACTTCATAACTTTTGGAAGACTTCATAACTTTTTAGGGACTTCATATCTTTTTGGAGACTTTCATATCTTTTTGAGACCTCATATCTTTTTGGAGACTTCATATCTTTTTTGGGGACTTCATAATTTTTAGAGGACCATTATCTTTTTAGAGACTTTATATCTTTTTGGAGAATTCATATCTTTTTAGAGACTTCATCTTTTTTGGGACTTCATAACTTTTTAGAGACTTTTTCATATCTTTTGGAGACTTCATATCTTTTTGGAGACTTCATAATTTTTTTTTGAGACTTCATATCTTTTTGGAGACTCATAACTTTTTAGAAACTTCAATATCTTTTTGGAACTTTCACTATCTTTTGGAGGATTCATATTCTTTTTGGAGACTTCCATATCCTATTTTGGAGACTTTCATACTTTTTTGAGATTCATATGCTATTTTGGGAAGACTTCATACATCTTTTTGGAGAACTTCATATCTTTTTGGAGACTTCATGTCTTTTTGGAGACTTCATTAACTTTTTAGAAGACTTCATATCTTTTGGAGACTTCATAACAACTTTTAGAGACTTCATATCTTTTTCTAGAGACTTCATATCTTTTGGAGACTTCATAACTTTTTAGAGACTTCATATCTATTTTGAAGACATCATATCTTTTGGAGACTTCATATCTTTTGGAGCCTTCATGATCTTTTTGGGACTTTATTAATTTTATAGAGACTTTCATAACTTTTAGGAGACTTTCCAAATCTTTTGGAGACTTCAATATTCTTTTTGGAGACTTCATAGCTTTTAGAGACCATATCTTTTTGGAGGACTTCATATCATTTTTTGGAGCTTCAATCTTTTCGGAGACTTTCATATCTTTTGGAGGACTTCATAGCTTTTTGGAGACTTTCATATCTTTTTGGAGACTTCTTATCTTTTTTGGAGGCTTCATAACTTTTTAGAGACTTCATATCTTTTTGGAAACTTTCATATCTTTTGGGAGACTTCATATCTTTTTGGAGGCTTCATATCTTTTTTGGAGACTTCATAACTTTTTTTAGAGACTTCATATCTTTTTTGGAGACTTCATATCTTTTTGGAGACTTCATATCTTTTTGGAAACTTCTTATCTTTTTGGAGACTTCATAACTTTTTTGAGACTTCGTAACTTTTTAGAGACTTCATATCTTTTTGAGACTTCATACTTTTTAGACTTTATATCTTTTAGATCCTTTTATATCTTTTTGGGAACTTTTCATAACTTTTTTAGAGACTTCATACTTTTTGGGATATTCATATCTTTTTGAGACTTCATAAATCTTTTTGGAGACTTTATCTTTTTGGAGACATTCATAACTTTTTAGAGACTTCATATTTTTCTGGAGACTTTATATCTTTTTGGAGGCTCATATCTTTTTTGGAGACTTCATACTTTTTGGAGACCTCATAACTTTTCAGACTTCATATCTTTTGGAGACTTCATATCTTTTGGAGACTTCATATCTTTTGGAGAACTTCATAACTTTTTAGAGACTTCATATCTTTTTGGAGACTTCATATCTTTTTGGAGACCATAACTTTTTGGAGACTTCATACCTTTTTAGAGACTTCATATCTTTTTGGAGACTTCATATCTTTTTTAGACTTCATATCTTTTTAGAGAACCATATCTTTTGGAGACTTCTTAGCTTATAGAAGCATATCTTTTTGGAGATTCATATTCTTTTTTGGAGACTCATATCTTTTTGGAACTTCATAAATTTTTAGGGACTTCAATATCTTTTTGGAGACTTCATATCTTTTTGGAGACTTTCGTATCTTTGAGACTTTATAACTTTTAGAACTTCATTATCTTTTTGGAGGACTTCATAACTTTTTGGAGACTCATAACTTTTAGAGACTTCATATCTTCTATTTGGAGACTTCATATCTTTTTGGGACTTCATATCTTTTTGGAGGCTTCCTAACTTTTTAGAGACTTCATGATCTTTTTTGGAGACTTTCATATCTTTTTGGAGACTTCAACACTTTGAGACTTCATATCTTTTTGAAGACTTCATATCTTTTTGGAGACTTCATAACTTTTTAGAGACTTCATATCTTTTTGGAGACTTCATATCTTTTTGGAGACTTCATAACTTTTTTGGAGACTTTCATATCTTTTTGGAGACTTCATAACTTCTTTAGAGACTTTATCTTTTTTGGAGGACTTCATATCTTTTTGGGAGACTTTCATATTTTTTTGAAGACTTCATAACTTTTTAGAGACTTCATAACTTTTTAGAGACTTCATATCTTTTTGGAAACTTCATATCTTTTTGGAGACTTCATATCTTTTTGGAGACTTCATATCTTTTGGAGACTTCATAACTTTTAGAGACTTCATATTCTTTTTGGAAGACTTCATATCTTTTGGAGACTTCATATCTTTTGGAGACTTCATAACTTTTTATAATTTCATAACTTTTTAGAGACTTCATATCTTTTGAGACTTAATATCTTTTTGGAGACTTCATTTCTTTTTGAGACTTCATATCTTTTGGAGACTTCATATTTGGAGACTTCATTCTTTTGGAGACTTATCATATCTTTTTGATACTTCATTAACTTTTTAGAGACTTTATAACTTTTTGGAGACTTCATATCTTTTTTTAGACTTTCTTTCTAGAGACTTCATATCTTTTTGGAGACTTCATAGCTTTTTAGAGACCATATCTTTTGAGACTTCATCATTTGTTTGGAGACTTCATATCTTTTTTGGAGACTTTCATAATTTTTAGAGACTTCAATCTTTTTAAAGACTTCATATCCTTTTTGGACTTTCATATCTTTTTGGAGATTTCATAATTTTTAGAGACTTCATATCTTTTTGGAGACTTTTATATCTTTTGGAGACTTTTCATATCTTTTTGAGACGTTCATATCCTTTTTGGGAGACTTTTATAACTTTAGAGACTTCATATCTTTTTGGAGACTTCAAAACTTTTTAGAGACTCATATCTTTTTGGAGACCTCATATCTTTTTGGAGACTTCATATCTTTCTTGTAGACTTCAACACTTTTAGGAGACTAGATCTTTTTGGCAGACTTCAGTATCTTTTTTGAGAGGACTTTCATAATCTTTTTGGAGACTCATAACTTTTTAGATTACTTCATATCTTTATTTGGAGTACTTGCATAGTTTTTTAGGACCATATCTTTTTCGAGACTTCATATTTTTTGGGACTTCATATCTTTTTGGAGACTTCAACACTTTTTGAGACTTCATATCTTTTTGGAGACTTTCATATCTTTTTTGGAGACTTCATATCTTTTTGGAGATTTCATAACTTTTTAGAGACTTCATATCTTTTTGGAGACTCTATCTTTTTGGAGACTTCATATCCTTTTTGGGGACTTCATATCTTTTTGAGACTTCATAACTTTTTAGAGACTTCATATCTTTTGGAGACTTCAATATCTTTTTGGAGATTCATGATCTTTTTGGAGATTCATATCTTTTGGAAGACCTTCATAAACTTTTTTGAGACTTCATATCTTTTTGGGAGACTTCATATCTTTTTGGAGACCTTATATCTTTTGAGAACTTCATAACTTTTTAGAGACTTCATAACTTTTTTAGAGACTTCATTAATCTTTTTGGAGACTTCTAATTTTTTGGAGACTTTCATATTTTTTGGGACTTCACCTAACTTTTTAGAGACTTCATAACTTCTTATAGAGGATTTCATATCTTTATTGGAGACTTCATAAATTTTTTGGCAGACATATCATTTCTTTTTGGAGACCTTACATATCTTTTTAGATACTCATACTTTTAGAACTTTATAACTTTTTGGAGACTTCTATCTTTTTGGAGACTTCATATCTTTTTAGAAGAGTTACATTCTTATTGGAGACTTCTAGCCTTATTTAGAGACATATCTTTTGGAGACATTATATCTTTTGGGAGACTTCATATTCTTTTCATAGCACTGCAGATATACGAGTTACAAGTTCTCTCCTTAGATGCCCTATTCATAACTTTTTAGAGATTCATCATCTTATTATAGAACTTTATATCTTTTGAGACATTCATATCTTTTTAGAGACTTCATATCTTTTTGAGCTTATAACTTTTTAGAGACTTCATTTCTTTTTAGAGACTTCATCTCTTTTTGGAGACTTCATAACTTTTGAGACTTCATAACTTTTTTAGGATTCATATCTATTTTGGAGACTTCATATCTTTTCGGAGACTTCATATCTTATTTGGAAGATTCATAATCTTTTTGGAGACTATCATAACTTTTTAGAGATTCATATCTTTAGAGACTTCAATATCTTTTTGGAGACTTTCATATAATTTTTAGAGACTTCATATCTTTTGGAGACTTATATCTATTTGGAGACTTCATATTCTTTTTGGAGACTTCATCTCTTTT
>JABUQX010048898.1:7500-15813 GCA_015478945.1 Trachelipus rathkii | reverse complement strand
GAAACATTCATTTCGCATAACATTACTATTCCTCCAGGTTTAGTCGGAGCAAAAGTAGTTATCAGCCAGAGTGTGAAGAGGAAACCTAAACAACTCACTATCGAGTTTTCGATGAAACATAACATAATCAGAATGGAGGTAAGAGTATGGAGAGCGTATAACTCGTGTACATTTAAATCCACGCGGTACGGATTCTTTATTACAGGAATTACAACAGTTTGAAGTTATATGTTCAGAGATTCGCAGAGGTGTTATTACAGAGTGTAAGGTGAAATGTTGAGTAATCACGGGATAAGCCATTATTTTTTGTAGAGGATACTACACATTTATAGAAAAATGCTATTGGGGGGGCTAACTCGAAGATATATTGATACTCTAGCTCAATAGACGGCATATAATTTATTTCAATGTTAAGGAACAATGTGTGATTCTATTTAAACTGATGGACCAGAAAATATAACATGTCTATTGTTTTATACGTGATCTTTTCACATATATATTAGGAGAAGCTACATATATAAGAGAATACTTGAAACGACCTGAGTGAGTGGCATATTTGTAAAGCTTTCGAAAGAGTAAGTTTGAAATATCGTGGAAGTACTTTAGGGTAATGTATAAAATATTTTAAATAATTGACCATGCTATACTAGCATCCTTACGATATTAAACAGAACCCACAAATCATGAGACGCGTGCATATTCATGTTCGTACACCTTGAACTGTGCTTATACGCAGGGCCAACTGGTGTGCAAACTTTTCTACTAAAAGATAATTAAGTGATTAGAGATATTTGAAGCATCCTGTGAAATCATAGTGTGTTAGAGAGAAACAAATTAAACACAATATTATTCATTTTCATGAAGGCATCTATGACGTAAAATCGGTAGAGGATATAAAAGGACATAAGGTTATAATACTGGACGATCTCATGCATAAGGTGAATATTGAGGTAGCAGAACATTTACAGTTTATTCTCACCATCTAAATATCTCGGTGTTCTTTATTACACAGAACATTTTCCATCAAAGCAAGCATATGCGTAGTATCTCATTGAATACCCAATATTTGATTCTTTTCGGCCAGAGACGAGACATGAGCCAGATTAACGTGCTAGCCAGTCAAATGTTTCCCCTTCAAAGGAAAGAGTTCTTAAAAGTATATAAAGAGGTTACTTCGAAACCCACGGTTATTTGATGTGTGAACTTCACCCTAAAAACACGTACAGAGTGTTGCTCCGCACCAACATTCTACCTTCCGAAATCGAAACTGTTTATATTCCTGGATAATGCTGATAAAGAAATATTTACCGTTGATGAAATATAAGTAACTGAGTAAAAAGAAAAAGAGAAATTCAAAAAACACACTTTGTTAACTAGTATCTGTGAGATCTGTTTAAATTATGGTAAAAAGGTCATACATTGAAGCTGATCAGAAGAGAATGTAGCGTCTGCGCATTCGAAAGAAAACATCTATTCGTAACTTTCACGTATAAAATTTAAGACGTAGAATTTAAAAGAATAAAAAGAAATGTTACCAAGGCGAGGAAGGTTTCCCTCGCTTACTCTTCTCAGTAGTTGTCCCTTTGCTGTCTAAGACGTTAGCACGGAACACACGTAGAATGGAAGAAGGCTGTACGTAATATCCGTTCGAAGCTAAATTATACAAAGTTACATGGATACATTCCTCTTGCCTATTCCTCACTCTTTCCCGAAGCACTACTTCGATCCGAGTAGTTTGAACAGATTATCGTAATTTTATTGAAAAGGAATTAGCAGATATATTATCTCAAAAGTTATATATATAACGATTAAAGGAGAAATATCAGGAAATTACAAACATTTTTAAGTAGGTAAGACAATATACAGGAACATCGCATTCTATTTCAATATGAATTTCACAACCGCTGACTTATGATAGAAGGATTTTACAAAAGGTTTGTAGAACAACAGCTTACATCTACATTACGAAAAAGTCAAGGTCACGCGATTATATGAACTTAAAAGTAATCTAGTTATATTGGAAATCGAATTTAGGTCAGATTTGTAGGTTAATGATCAACACCTTCAGGCTCAATCTATGTATACCTGGTCTCAGACTTAGTTCCGAGATCTGATAAAAGTACGCCTATAACCAGCTTGGGTATGTCAATTAAACGCGAGTTATCAGGGTATTAGATTTCGCTAGGAGTTTAATTCTTATATAAGGCAGAGGCTACAGGATTGGATACTCATTATCAACCATCGCTATCCGATCCTGTAGGTCTAATGACGACCCAATCAAAGGACATTGTATGTAAAAGCATAAGAAGATATAGTTCTCAAAGTGATAGTTAAAAAAGCTAAATGAATAGCGCGACACTGGTTAAGAATGGTAATATACATTTACGTCATTGTGATACAAAAGATACAGCTGAAACACTCTCATCATATAAATATTTCAGATTGCACGGCGTACAGGATTACAAAATACCCAAGAAGATCTTGATTTGTATTGAGATAAACGTTAACTCCATTAGCCTAAAAGTGTACACTCCGCCTCTATGGTTTTCCCATCATAACTTCTTAACCCTAATCAGATGATTGGCTGAGGGAACGTAAGCCAGCAAACGGGGCGGAGCTAGATAAGCTCCGCCCACCTCTTATTCATGTATATAAGACACAGCGCACTCTAAATAACCATATATTTGTATTATATAAGACCCAGCGCACTCTAAAGCATCATATATTTGTATTCCTACCTTTCAATGGTTAGTAGTTGTGTTACGACCGAAATGACGTGCTTAGTTAGAAATATCACGATCAGTGAGCTAACGTCTTGGTCTGTGGTGCATCAGCATTGCGCTGTTATCTTACGTTTTAGAAGAAGGCCATCAGGGGACCGCTACATTACATGCTTATCCCCTCAACCTACTTATAATAAGCCTTTATTCATCTCTGTAGAAAGTCTCGGCATCATCATGGAAGCTGTTTCGGATTGGAAGTCCAAAGACTATATGAACTTCAGCGTTCTAAATGAATGGGGGATAGCTATATCACAAGGAGGTAATGAAGATCACAAGCGGTTAACCCTGATTTTTTCCTTAGCGGTTAACCCTGATTTTTTCCTTACATGAAAACACTCCGCGCGTACATATAGGGTGTTGGCTGCGACGTAATGCTTCATCTGTTTTCTCACCAAGCCCGCACACAATTACAATAAGTGGTAAAGAATCCATCGAGCTGTTCCTAAAGATGAATGATGAATTCCTACATAGATTAGAAGATACTAATACACTGGAGGACCTCATAAACACCGCATATCGATTGGTTTATAACATCTACAGTGATAGTTTTTTATTTAACTCTAACAACGTTGCGAAGATGTTAGAGGTCATAGACCTTAATCGTTTTACTCCTGTTTGGAATCAGGAAATGAGTGGGCGAACAGATAATAAAGACAAGTAAGATTCAGGCGGCTGAATGTTAGTGCATTACGAAAAATAAATAATAATAAAAAAATAAATAAATAGAAGAAAAAGAAGAAATTAGAATCCTACGTTGAAGCGACGCAAGCAATTCTCGATGCATTAAAGTAATATATAAATAAACTATTATTCATATTATTTACTTGTAATATATGGCTCTGTGTAAATATTATTGGCTCAGTGTAATAAAATGTTTTTATCTTTTACATTGCCCTTAATCTTTTTATTTGCTTGGCATATATATATATATATATATTATTATTATATATATATATATCATATATAGTATATATATATATATTAATAATATATATATTTTTTTATTTATTTTATATTTATTTTTAATTTGTTTATTTATTTTATTTATTTTATTAATTTTATATTTTCTTTTCTTTATTTTTATTTTATTAATTTAATAAATTTTATTATTTCTTTTTTATTTTTATTTATCAGTTTTGTTTTTATTATTTATATATATATATATAATATATATATATATATATATATTTTATTAGTAATATATATATATATATATAAGTATTATATATATATATATTATATATATTATATATTATTAATCCGTTACATATGATCAGAGTCTACATGGGCAAGAGTAGTGATATAACATACTTTCGAACATGAAGGAACAATAGTTTTTGAGTTCACTAGATTTCCTAAGATTTCCTAATATGTTGAGAAAAAAAAGTTAAAAAATATTAGAGGCGAAGAGCATTTATCTACATAAGCTGTAAGAAAAAAATTTCTACACGGAATAACCATAGCTCCCATCTCGATGTGTATGGAAATTAGATTTAACCACACGGAAATGATTAAATATAGTTTTTATAATGATGGGTTTCAATACGTGCTTTTTACTATTGATGTATACTCTAGATACCTATGGTTAAACTCGTTAAAAAGATAAAAGATCAGCTACATTGCCAGCGCAGTATTTTCTTAAATTATATAAGGCTTGAGAGGAGAACACTAAATCATATCTGACGGATTCAGGATGGATTCAGGGGCGAGAGTTTTCAGGAGTTGACCTGGAGTATGTAGATTAAGCTTATTACAATACATTTTCCTAAACAAAGCGGCTATAGTTGAAAGAGTCAACGTACATTTTAAGGATCGCATCATAGTATTTTTACTAAAATGAACACTTTTAAATATATTGATATACTTGATGATCTTGCTTATTCTTATAACAGATCTTACCATAGAACTATAAAGAAACAATTTAAAATGAAAAAACTAGAGGTCATACTGATAGGGTCGAAAAAGAAAAACAAAATAAGAAATTCAGGAATCAAGGTGAACGATTATTAAGTAGTATCACGGACGAAGAAAATCAGAAAGTTAATGGCCGTGTGGACTACGGAAGTTTTTTAAGTTCACAATATCCGGTCCACTGTCGTGATAGTTTTAAGAGTTATATTTAATGGAGGATTAAATGGCGAAAGATAAAAGGATTTTATAGAACAGAAGACAAAAAGTAAGGTTCATGCTGCAACTCACGAATATATAATGAATAAAACTATTAGTCTACTTAGAGGAAAAGGAAAAAATAATCAGGTACTGTAAATGATGGATATCCTCTAAGGTTTATATACTTATATATAAGCAAGTGAAGTTAAAATCATTAATCAGTTGATATTATAATCATGAAGAGGTTAATCCTGTTATTAACTCTCATCTTCAGCCTTCCCTGGATTACATCCTGATTAATACATTTCTCGCTGATTTCACATCTGAAACCTAGTTAACCATGTTTACCTTGACCGGCCAGAGTATGTGGGATTATGTGAAATGATATTAAATACAGACATAGAAAATTTACCACCCAATCTATTCTGGATGACGGTGTACAGAAGTGTAGAATGTGTTGAAACTATATTACAAGTGGAAGGTACCCGTTTTCTGAAAAGGACTACAATTGCCAAAAAGGTGAATACGGCTACATTTGCTACAAAAGAATACTTCATTGAAGAATTTGCTCTGCGGACGGTCCTTATTTATTTCGGTGCCCTGCTATTCAGTCATTTAACGGACCTCTTTGAATTGATATTATGTGTAGGATTTTGATATATCATAAACTGATATGCAACCAATGAAGATAATAGTCTAATATCTTTTAGATCAAAAGCGTGTAATACCTGCGAAGACCGTGATACGTTTTTTCTCGAGCGATCACCACAGAGAAAACATATTCGTAAAAGGTATGGTGAGCTGGATATACTTCAGATATTCCTACTATGTTGAAGAGGGTAATACTATCTGTGGAGAATAAACCCTTAACACATGAACTAAAAGATGAAGCAGATCGGGTACTGCATTATACATGTACCCTATCCGAGATGCTCAATCATCCAGGTAGCGTACGTTTATACAGATGTTGTTTCCCATCAATATGTAGGTAACATTACAGCGCCTCTGTTACGTGTGGTGCACCTTACTGCTAAGGTAATCACCTTTCCGAATGTTCATTATCTACCTCTAAGTAAATCCGAAATTAGTTCCATAAGAATATACATTAAAGACGTAGAGGGTAATGCCTTCCGATTTACACCTGGAAGTCTAATTTGTAAAATGCATGTAAGGAGGAAAAGTATTGAACTAGATGCTTTTACGTGAGTACACCAGTGTCAAACTTGAGAGGTGAGGTTTTACACTATTTTATGAATCATTGCATAGTTGGTTTACGACTCATCAATACTAACTTCTATAAATCAGGTAGATAATAAGAACCTCTAGTTGTTGAAAATCAGTTGATAAGCTCTTTGGTGTGCTCAAGATTGCAGCGTGGGTAGCGTATCTGGATTTTTGCACGTCTCTTGAGAGGTGCCATGCCTCTTTTGAAACGCAGCGGTACCTATATAGGCAAAAAAGCTGTAAAGGCTGGCATAGAAACTTTGCACGATATCGCCAGCGGCGAGGATGCAAAGTTATCCTTAAAGCGTAGACTAGCAGACGCTTCCGATGATATGTTAAATGCCGTTAAGCGCAAAATTAGGAAAAAAATGACTGGTCAGGGTTTGAAGAGAAGAAAAAGAATTGCTAAGCGATCAAGAAAAAAAGTTAAAAAACAGTCACGACCAATAACAAAGAAAAAGAAGAAGAGGAGGCGACAGCGGACGAACTCTTCTGTACATGATACGAAAAGGATGACGAATAAGAAGCGTAAGATACGTAAAAAACGCAAAAGAAAGACGCAGAAGCGTAAAAATCAAGGTATTTTTCATGAAATAATAACTTAAATTAAATAAAATTAACATAAAATAATTAATACAGAAAACCTAACGTTGTTCGATTACAATATTCTCGTCACAGATATTGACTCTACGTTTCTTTTTCAAGGCTTACTGTAAAATAGCCTCTCTTGAAGATCTCGTAATTGTATTCTCAACTAGAAATCCGTACTCCACGATTTATTTATTGTTCTGGACTTCTAAAATGTATGTAATTTTAACTCATAAAAAATTATTTTTATAATAGCGTTTTCAGTGTATACTCCTCATCGTAATTCCGTTTATTTAAAAATGAAAGCTATAGCGCATAATAATATTCTTCGGCTATATATATAGTAATATATATATATATATAAATATATATATATAATATATAATATATATAATATATTATATAAATAATTATATATATATAATTATATAATATATAAATATATATAAATATATATATTATATATATATATTATTATATACAATTATAATATTTATATATATATATATATATAATATATATAATTATATATATATTATTATAATATATATTATATATATATATATATTATAAGTAAACAAGTAATATTTATATATAGAAATTTACATAAAAAAAATTACATAAATTTTGAATAAAGAAAAACAAAAACAAAATATATCATCGTCAAATTTAATTTGTTATGTATATATTATTAGGTATATATTATATTATATATATATAATATTATATATATATAGTATATATATATATATATATATAGTTATATATATATATTATATATATTATATATATATATATTATATTATATATATAATATATATATAAAATATCATATATATATATATATATCTATATAATATATATATTAATATTATATATAATATATAATATATATAAACGTTTTGTATAGATTTAAAGAATATATTATAATAAATTAATCATATATTAAAAAAATATTAAATAATTAAATGTTTAAAAAAATTAAAATAATCAAATGACACTTTAAAAAAATAAATAATAAAATGAATAAAATAATTTTATACTTAATAAAATTCACTTGCAGCGTAAAATAACAGCCGATATATATATATTATTATATATAATATATTATATATATATATATATATATATTATAATATATATATATAATATATATATATATATATATACGTTATATATATTACGGGAATAAAATAATTAAAATGAGAATGCTCAAACTTAAAATCACTGCTATCGGTAAAATACCGACGCTGAAATATATATATATAATATATTATTATTAATGATCTATTATAAAATATATAGTAGTATAATATGTCGTATATATTATAGTTATATTATATATAATTATATTATTATAATTATATACTATATTCTTTATATATATATATATATAATAATATACTATATATTATAATATATTATATATATATATAAATATAATAATATATATTACTATATATTAATATAGAATTAAGCGGAATATAAATAATTAAAAGAGTATGCCAAACTTAAATCTGGGCTAACGTAAAAATAGACCCAGAACATATATATATAATATAATATTATTATTATAATATAATATATATATATATATATAATATTATAT
>JABUQX010048898.1:0-5000 GCA_015478945.1 Trachelipus rathkii | reverse complement strand
TGCTACGATAAAAATAGCACGCCAGATATATATATTATATTATATTATTATAGTATCATATATATATATATATATAGAATAATAATTATAGCAATAATATATATATATATATATAGTATATATTTAGTGAAACTTACCTATTTTTAAATATTCACTAAGGTTTATTTTGAAGAGCAGATAACTTTTTCACTGTGAAGTAAATACGCTTTTGATGCTGAATATCGAGCTACGGCCGCTTTTATAGCTTACATGGAGAATGGGGGGCGGTCTGTCAGCATGCAGTAACATCCTCTTGGGGCGGACTTGAGAGCTTTCGAAGATGCCGAGTAAACAGATAAAAGTATTTTTATAATTAAAAAGATGCGGGTAATACATTTTTAATTAATGAAAGTCAAATAAACAGAGCAGGATTAGCTTTGTATTCCGAAAAAAGGTTATCTTTATTTATTCAACTATTTATGATCCTCCATCTGGAAAAAAAGATCAAGCTGCCCTTGGCCTAAAGAAACATCTTTAGCGGGATAATCCTTTTATATCTTGTATAAATTTTCCTTTCCTTCTCAAAAGAGCTTAAGTTAATTAAAATTTTACCTAATTACATAGGCCATAAAAATGGTTTCCCTTCTCAGGTTTAATCTTTTTATATCTTAAAGAAACATCTTTAGAAGGATAATCCTTTTATATCTTCATATTGGAAAAGGTCATCGTGTTTTTCTCAAATGAGATTAAGTTAATTAAAATTTTACCTAATTACATAGGCCATAAAAATGGTTCCCTCTCAGGTTTAATCTTTATTATTATCTTAAGAGGAAGCTCTTTAGAAGGATAATCCATTTTGTATCTTCATATTGGAAAAGTGTCATGTGTTTTTCTCAAAAACGATATTAAGTTTATAAAAATTTTACCTAATTACATAGGCCATAAAAATGGCTTCCCTTCTCACTTTTTAATCTTTATATCTTTAAAGAAACATTCTTTAGAAGAATAATCCTTTTATACTTCAATTGGGAAAAAGGTCTCGTGTTTTCTCAAATTGAGATTAAGTTAATAAACATTTTACCTAAATTACATAGGCCATAAAAATCGTTTCCCTCCTCAGGCTTTAATCTCTTAATCTTGCGGTAAATATTTCTGACTCCTAGTATTGTAAAAATCCTCCTTAATTACAAATTGGCAAAAGTATCGTTTAATGCTATTAAAAGGAGCGGACGATAGATGTCAAAAGGGAGGGTAGAAGGATGCCGCAGATGGTAATTGGAGTTACTGCTCAAATATCTCTCTGCTCTCTCTCTCTCTACTATAATATATATATATTTATATATAGTACTATTAATACTATATATAGTATATATATAATTATTAATATTATATATACTATATATTATATACTAATTTAAAGATAACATAATATATATATATATTACTATATATATATATATTAAACTGATATAGTATCTATATATAATATATATAATAATACACGTCTCATACTATATATTACTATAAGTTACAATATATATATATATATATACATATATATATATACATATATATATATATATATATTTATATATAATATATCAAGAGGAGTATGGCAATACAGCGTTGCTGGGCGATTCCTCTCTCTCTCTCTCTCTCTCTCTCTCCTCCTCACTATAAATATATATATAATAATATAATTATATATATATATAATATATATAGTATAATATATTATATATATAGTATATATATATAATTATATAGTATAAAATACTTTATCCTTACACGTGTATATTATATTATATATATAATAACTAATAACTAGCTGATATATTTATAGGCCCTATGTATATAAATAAGGGGAGTTCATTGGCAATACAGGTGCGTGAGGCGGATTTCTCTCTCTTCTCTCTCTCTCTCGTCTATATATATATAAGATAATATATATATATATATATATATATACATATATATATATATATATATACTATTATATATATATCATATATATAATATATATATATATATATATATATATATATAGATATATATATATATATATATATATATATATATATAGATAATATATATATATATATTATATATATAATACTATATATATATTTATATATAGATATATATATATATATATAATAATCATATACATCAAGGGAGTATGGCAATACAGGTTGCTGGGGCGGATTCTCTCTCTCTCTCTCTCTCTATCTGTTCTATCCTACTATATTAATATATATATATTTTAATTTTTTAAATATATATATATATATATATTATTATATAATATACATACTATATTATATATAATATATTATATATATATATATTATTATATATATATATATATCATGAAGGACCGGAAACCGGGACTTCTCCGGTTGACATACGCGCACATCACCGTTCGGGCTATGGAAGATACCTTTATTTTGCTAACGGACTATTGAACAACGTTCACAGGCGGCCTGGTAACGCGAAAATGCGCCTGCGCACACCGACGGCGGGGGGAAAACGCGGCGGCCGGCCTGCGGCTGCGGTTACGGCACCTGCGTGCGGAGGATTCGAAAACACACAAGGCCTTAAGAAGACATCAAAACAAAAGGCCTAAGCCCCTAAAGACACATCAAAACATTTACCGGGGTCTAAAATTTGACCCCATGGCCGAAAAAACTTAGCGCCCGGTCGGGTAAACAATAGGCAGGCAATACTACGACGGGAGGCGGAAGCTTCCGTCTGCGCGCGCCCTTTTCTTCGAAAAGG
Organism: Trachelipus rathkii; assembly: GCA_015478945.1. NCBI lineage: Eukaryota > Metazoa > Arthropoda > Malacostraca > Isopoda > Trachelipodidae > Trachelipus > Trachelipus rathkii. Next base: position 2,243 of record JABUQX010048898.1, on the reverse strand, counting down.
GCCTAAAATTAGGGGTGCCAGAAAATTAGAGTTGCCAAAAAAATTAGGTTAGCCAAAAAATTAGGGTTGCCAAAAAATTAGGCTTGCAGAAAATTAGCGGGTTGCCAAAAAAAAAGGTCCAAGCCCAAAAAAGCGTCCCAAGGCCAAAAGGTCAGGTCAGGTAAAAATTCTGCGGCTCAAAAAAGTGTCAATGTCAGTCAAGTCGAAGGCCAAAAAAGGCAAGGTCAGAAAATGGCAGTAGTTGTCAGTCATTTGTGTGCCGGGAACCATCCCCTGACTACTAAAGACAACAACCAAATTACGAAATCCTGAAAGATTTTCATAGGGAACAGATGGCAGAATACCAACTAACGAAACCCGAAACAACCCTATGCCTGGTAAGGTCGTAGCTTGTGTGTACAAAACTTTCACAATGGGGAAAGACATCGGTCAGCAGAAGAGGAACGTGCCATAGGAGTTATCAGCACTGTTCATCTCGAGACATGGCTTAATGCAACTCGGGGGAAACAATCGACGCGTCCAGTTCGAATCCTCCCGTCGGTCAGGGAACTTGACAACCTAGCGACATGTCAGAGTCGACCCGAGGCCGACGTCCGGAGAAATGACAGATTCTTCCGTCTGCATGCTTCGTGATCGTTGCCAAACAAGCCGTTACCTGCTACAACCACAGCTCCGTTGAGCGTCAGAAATTGCCATTCCTGAGCGTACCAGTTGAGAAGACCACCAGACATACGTGGAGTACGTATTTACAAGTCTGATCTGCTCTCTCCTGACAGGAGCAATCGTGTTGCGATTGCATTTTCAAAAAGGCGTATAATGAACACTCACATGACCAGGATGACGAACGTTGCCGAATCTTGGAAGACTGCCAGTGAGCACTTCGCCTTGCAAATTCTCCCCAAGCATTTCTTTGGAGGTGACTCTTTGTTGATGGTGTGGGCATGCCATTTTTTTTGGGACTCGCACTCATTGGCATACCGTGAGCACAAGAACGCTATGTTGCCAAAGTATGCCGAACGCCCATCCTCAAGAGTATAACTAGCGCCCTTCTCGGCATCCTTCACTTGGCGTCTATTTTTTGTTTACTCCATCTACAACACCCACACAAGCACAACTGAATAGGTCGTCCAACCCGGTACCTACAACAAGGTAGGATCAGACCTCCTGCCATTTCTGCGAGGAGACCAGACATAGAATCCATGAACATGTTTGGCATGTGTTGCGGTAGACGTGATCGACCCGTGAACATTCCTCCATCACACTCAGGCGAGTTGCAAACGCTTTGACAACATCCCCCGAAACCATCTCCAAGATCATTCTTTATCAATGCCCCGAATCGCTTGAGCAACTTGGAAACTCAGAGGTACAAGCCCATTAATAACACTTGATATGTGCATTTCACGATTGTAATTGTAGAATATGTTGCTGATTAACTAAAATCATCCATTCCATATTTTTTTCGTTTTTCTTATCTATTGAATTTAATTCCCTTACACAGCTGTCATGACGTTACGGGGTTTATACATTATAAACCCTGTGCAGCACCTCCGAGTTATTATGGGGAAAAAAAAATACACCAAACTCCTAACCCTACATTCCCCAATACTGAAGAGTTTAAAAATTATGTTACCGTGATGCCATTTAAATTTGCCCCGAGTTTATATATATTATATATATTATATTAATATAGAGTACGTCTATATCATATATATATAGGGGCGGGGTGGTAGTATATATAGTAGGATATAGTATTATATAAGGTATATATATCATGAGTAGTTGTGAGTATATATATATATAATATATAATAATATATATATATACTACTACTACTATAGATATATATATATAGTAGGGTAGTATAGGTAAAATGAAATAAGAACTCAGCCTAAAAGAAACTTGGCGTGACCCCTGCGGTTAGGCGGCTACCGCCACTTTTTGGGAACACTATCCTCTAGGCTACAGGGAATGCCATACAGTCTTGAGAGCGCAGGATTTATGGAAAGCAGCTTGCGACTCGATATGTTATTAATGGGTAACGTGGTATTGCTAACGCTCGTTACGTTTTTGCAGGCTACATGCTTTTTGCATGGTGTGTTTCTGATCTCGGTGACCCGGTTTTGGTCTTGCCAATGCAAGTAAAATTGAAGACGGGGGGGGTACGGCGTATCAATTCGGTGTGAAACGTATTAAGCTTCTGCCACTGAGACTTTGCTTCTTTAAATGAAGCTTATGGGGATGCC
>JABUQX010048897.1:0-32500 GCA_015478945.1 Trachelipus rathkii | reverse complement strand
TCCCCAATGTGATTCAGGGATTTTTAAGAAATTGTAAAGATCCAATTTACAAACAACTGATAAAAAGGATCATTGATTGTTATAAAAAAAATGGGGTGCAGTATGTCATTAAAGGTGCATTATTTACACTGGCATCTGGACTTTTTTCGAGAGAATTTAGGGGAAGTAACTGATGAACATGGTGAAAGATTTCACCAGTATATTCAAACAATGGAAAGACGATACCAAGGACGTTGGGATAGTGCTATGATGGGTGATAATGTGTGGGTTTTTGATAAGAGAAACCAAATCAATTCACAAGAGAAAAGCATGATCCTCAAAACACTTCTAAATGGGAAGTAAGCACGTCTATGCATATAAAAGAATTGACTTTTATTTTGGAGATATTAGTATGTATGTATGTTATCAAGTAAAATGTCTTTTTAAGTGTTTTTCTTAAATTTAAAACTTTCAAATAAAAAATTGTAGTAAGTACCTACAGTGTAGGTTCATTAACAAACCTTAAAAATGTCAAAACTTAAATATTGCGATAATTCTCAAAGTATTGATGATAGGAAAAAATGAAGTGTTCAGCGTCAAAAAATATGAGATTCAATAAAAAAATAAAACGAAACATTTTTGTGTTACATGGTGAAACTAAAAACATAAACAATAAAATTAACTTTTTTTTATTTTAAAAAAAATTATCTAGGCTAGATATAATAATATTCTTATATTTTGAAATGAGTTGCCCGACTATTCCCGCCAACTAATAATAATAATAATGATAATAATATCAAATAATAATAATAATAATTAATAATAATAATAATATATAATAATATATATATAATTAATATAATAATAATATATAATAATATAATAATAATAATAATAATAATAATAATAATAATAATAATAATAATAATAATAATAATAATAATAATAATAATTATATATATAATAATAAAATAAATAATAATAAATAATAATAATTAATATAAAAATATGATAATCATAATTATAATATATATATATATACTATATATATATATATATCTATATATATATTATATATATTATATATATATATATATATATTATAATATATAATTATATTATTATATATTAGGGTGCACGGATCTCCGGCTCCTGGCCTCGGCTTGGCCGGCGTTTCGGCTTTTTAAAATATCGGCTCCGGCTCCGGCCCACTACTCTCCGGCTTTCTCCGGCGGAGACCTATATTTTTAAAAAGGTAAGTTTGTGAAATAAAAATAGTTGTAATTCATTGAAAGTAATAATGAAATATTTAATGAATAAATTTATTTAGAAGACTGATTCCATACAAAAGTGTAAAAAAATTATTTTAATATTTTTTTTTGTTTTAAGTGATTTAATCGATATCTAGTAGCTATATTTAACTATGATAATATAATAATAATATGAATAGGCTATATGACACCATTTACTAAATTGACTAATAATTTTGAATAACAATTAAAGGGTTTGGATATCCAAATGACCTTCTCTCTACAAAAATACACTTTTGATAAATCTAGCTTTAAAAATGAATACAGAAATAGGTAAATGAAATTGGTAACAAAAATTTTAAACTACAATGCAATATCTGACGCAAAAAGACTAAAAAATTTTGATATATATATCCTTAATCTTTAAATTATTGAAGAGTTTTTAAGTTTTAACAAACTAAACAAATTTTTTGAAAAAATAATATATATTATATATATATATATTATAATATTTATATATATATTATATATATATATATATATATATATATATATATATTATTATATATATATATATATTAGTTTATATTATTTATAAAGTGCATGTACACAGCTTGTTTCGATACTGTAATAGCTATTAGAGTATCACACATAGAATTCTTTTTAGAAAATTACATTTTTTTGTTAAAACACAAAAGTCAGTGAAGGAAAGTTAAATAATTAATGCCATTGCATTTGGTACCTATTCTTTAAATATTTAAATCAATGCTTCTTAAATTTCTGATGAAGAAACAGCGAGCTGATCAGCTAGTTGTTGGAGAAAGACATTCTTTTACTTGTATAAATTTTACTGCTTTGATAACATTCTTCACTAAATACGCTTGAAGGTGGGCAGAGAGAATATTTCCTAGCTTATTCGGTAAAATGCACTTCAGGATAAAGAGATTTTCTTTCTTTCCACCATAAAGTGGATCCAGCATCCGAAATTTTTGTTCCATAAAGTGGTATTGCAAAAATATTTTATCCAAACAGTAGTTTGGAATAGTATTTTCTAATTCATGTTTCGTTTTATCTTTCCTGCTGCTTCTACGTTTTGCATTTTAAACTATTTTTTCTCCTTTGATGCAGTTCCACTTGGTTTATTATCCTACATATTCTTCTTTTCTTCTACAGATTTTTCTTGTAGATGCCTCATCAAAGCACTTCCAGAAATTGAATGTGTTTCCTTTCAATATCTGCCGTTTCTTTTCAGATTCTTCATGTGAATCTGTAAGAGACTCATCATTTTGATCATCATTTTGTTTATCAGAATCTGAAATTAATGTAATATTTTCTTTAACTTTTATAAAAAGTTTTACTTCTTTCTTTGAGTTTTTTATTTATTCTGATCAATATATCAAAGGGAGCTAATTTGTATTACGTGGATTTAGAACTGTTGCAGTACATAAAGTTTCTTCTCTTATATGGTACAAACGTTCAGTAACAGAATCTAAAAGTTCATCTTTCAATAGTTTTTTACACCGCTATTCTTCCAAGTTTTTTGCTAAATATTTTTGCTATGCATTAACTGCAGGTATTTCGATAAATCTACATCATCATCACACGCTCTTTTAGTTAATTCTTCAAATGGTTGTAGCAATCTAATTAATCATTTCTCCATTAGCTTCCAGTGATTTTGCATTTAATGATTTTCTGATTGTTTTTCGAATTTGTGAAGCAATATATAGTCTAATTGCATTTTTTGCTCTATGATTCCTTTGCAGGCTATAATATGATGAATTCAATCTTGTTTCCACATCTTGGTAAATAATGAGCCTGTAAATTCTTGAAATTTTTGAATTTAGTTAACTTAGTTGTCAGCAATTGGGACCTACTAAATACGCTACAATTTTCCTCACATAAAGGTAATTAATACTTTAATTGGACTTTTTGTAGAAAATTACGCATCATATTACTTACTACTAGCTGTAAGGATTGAATAAAACATGTCTCATTTAAAACACCTGCCGCTCTCATACCTTTTGTAATGGTTGGTGCGCATTATCTGTTAGGACCACATGAATATTTTCTTTTTAAATCCCAGCTCTGAAGTATTTCCTCACTTTTTAACATATAATTTCTGCTGAATGAGAAACCTAAAAATACTGATAGTTGTAATGTTCCACACTTCCTTTGAAAAATCTTTATCAATCCAATACCACAAATATCTTTTAAAGCTTTCATTGTTATATGAGCAAGTCCATATATCTGATGTTAAGATATTGCTTGAATTCTTGCAGCTGAAGTGTTATTTTGTTCTTTACCTTTATATATTGCTGGGATACTCTTCTTTCTGAAAAGTACTCTTGATGGATATTATTTGTGGAACATACGATGAATTTATAATCTCTTAATCCATGTCTTCTACAAAAGAAAATGGCAGATTTTCCACAGCAATCATTTACATAAAAGATTTTGAAATGAATTTAACTATTTTTTATTTATTAATGTCCAAAATCTTTGTTTTCTCAGTTATTTCAAACAGTGTAGGCTGAAGAAATCTTTTTTAATTGAGGTAGAAGTTGATGATATAATGGACAGGACATGGATCATCATCTGCTGTGTCTGTGTAACTCATGTATTCTTTTTTCGGCCACCTTTCTTTCATATTCAATATTTCTTTTCTTTTCAATATAATGGTTTATGTTTTCTTTTCAAGATGATCTAGTAAAGGTTTTGTGCTATAATATTTTGAACCTTTCTTCGGGTTTCCTCTTGATAGTTGTGCAACTTCTAGTAGCGCACAAAAGACAATCAGCTTTACTATTATCGCTTACATTAATCTTAAAGTAATCCCACACTAGAGGAGACATAATATCCAGAGGGAAATTAATTAAACGATCTTCTTATATTTTTGATAAAATCTGTAAAAATAAAAATAATATATATTATATATATCTACATATAATATATATATATTATAACTATAAATACATAATACTACTAATAATATTAAACATTAATATAACTATTAGTATACTAATATTAATATATATTATACATAATCATAATTACTCACTATATAAATATAAATTATATACTATAAATATATACTATAATATAAATATAAATATATATATAATATATATTATAATAGTATATTTTAATAATATAACAATAATAAATAATATATATACAAGTATCTATATCACAAACATTTAGATTTCTTTGATATTACATATATAATAATATAAATATTATATAACAAATCAATATAAATAAAACTATATGTAACTAAGGTAAGTTAACAAGCCAAATATTTGGCAATTTCCCATTCTCACGGCCTGAGAGACAACAGGCCATTCACGCCGGAATTAATTTTTCATTCTCACCGGCTCCGGCTCTCTCAGGTGCCTATGGCCAAAATTCTCCTCAGGTGCATTTACACTAATTATATATATAATATAAATATATATATATAAATATAATATATAATATATATATATATATAATAAATTTAATAAATATTATAATAATATATATATATTTATTACTACATAAATATCCTGGTGTAGAGTTTCGAAAGGTGGATGCATCGAAGATTATACTTTTCACAAGTGTTATGCAAATATTTGAATAAATATTCAGTTTTGAACTCTTGAAAGCCAACTCAACCATCAATAAAAAAAGAATAATCAATTAATTTATACCCGATGTTAAGTTCTTAACCATTGATGAATAGAAGATGCACATTTAAATATAAAATATATATCCGTTTATATATACTATATATATTAAATATATATATATACATATAATAATATATATAATTATAGTATATATAATATATATATATATATATAATATATAATATATATATATGTATGAGCTTGATATATCTGACAGTATACTTTCCATATAATTTCCCATAGAAACATTGATCATTCTAAGGATAATTATAATATATATATATTAATTTTTATATATTATATTAATATTATATATATTAATTATAGAGTAAATTGTTATATGCGATATTATTTACGGGATGAGAAGATTTGGAATTCACTCCTGAATAGGCTATCATATTAGTATTTAATGAGTTAAATACAATGTTGCAATTAAACACAAATAATATTATATATATATTAATTATAAAATATATATATATATATATATTATATATATATCTATATTATTATTATATATTATATATAATTTAATAATTAATATAATATATAATATATATATTAAATATAAAATCACTTACGTTTATTCATCTTATATTATATTTCAACAACAGAATACTTATTACAAAATTTAATGGGATTATATTGGCTATATCTATGATATATTAAATGAAAAGGAAAAATATAATTAGGTAAAAAGGTGATTTACAATATCACATTTTTATTATTATAGAAAAAAGGGCTCAACTTCGCTATAATAATTTTAGGAAGATGAAAACATTATCAATGTCTTCATTCTATATTTATTTGTATTTATATTTTATAAATCTTTTATAATTACTAAAAAAAATAATCATTAAATTTTATAAAAAATTAAATTTATGAAAAATATTTATTTATTTAACAAATAATTATAATTTTTCTGCAGGATTTTTCAAACACAATTTTTCACCCAGTAACTACAGATCATTATGATGACAATAAATTATTAATAAATAAAAATAGTTGTTTCATATTTATTTTACTTAACTTTTGTTATAAGAATATTTTCTGTAACTACCTGTCTACCTAAATTTTAGGTATCTAAGTTGTTTTTGTCTAATGGTTACTAAGAATATCAGCATAACGTAATCTTTTCGTTGCACGCACTACTTTTACCTTAAATTTCTTCTTTAGGACGACACAACTTTTTAAAACAATATTTCTAAAAAAATTTTTTATATAATGAATTTAAATTTTATTAATTCTTTTAAAAAATAATTCATATTAAAATAAGATTTTAATAAATCTTTACTATTCTATTTAAAAATGGAAAGAATTTATATAAATTACTTATATTCTTTATATTTTTATATTTGTAAGATTTAATATTTATAATTTAAAATATATTCTCTCTTTCGCCTAAATGATTCATTTTAACAAAAAGCGAAATATAGTTTTTCCCTATCGTCGCAGCATATGCAGTCTCGTATTAACATGGGGTCTAATAAATATCCTATATATATATTTATGCTACGGTTATATTTACATACCTATATAAACTTATAGATATTTGTGTGGTGAGGTTGAGGGTATTATAAATTATATATATATATATATATTATATATATATTATAAAATATATATTATAATATTATATATATTATATATATATTATATTAATATACTATAATTAATTATCTTGGATTGCAAAACACTAGTTATATAAGTGATTAACCTTTTATAAAGTTCTCAAAGTTCTATAAGCTAAGTTCTTTCCCGTAAAACTTTAGCAATTTAATCAATTAAACATTTTTTATTAATCGTTATATTTCACTCAAATCTTAGCTTAATCTTAATATATATTAATTCTTCATTAGGCGAAGGCTCGTACTAACCGAAAGGTGCGATAAGGAAAATATAAAGTGATTTGAAACAGACGAAGGAAAGAGAGATAGGCTTGCTGGGGATATTTAATTCTCATTGAGACTGGAGGCCGGGCGTGAAAATCTTGGCTTACGAATTGCAAAAGTTTATATCAATTTTACAAAGAAGAGACTTTAGAAGTTAAGAAGGAAAAAGTGGCTTCTAAACATATTATTAAATAGTTATGGTTTTTTAATAGAAATGCAAATTAAGCGCCTGTCAATAAATCGCCGTTTTGAGAAGGCAAAGTGACTCGAAGCAACAAAAGGACGACACACCTATTGCACGAGTACAGGTCTTGTGCCGGGCGTAGAATAAAGAGCAAAATAGTTATCCTTTGTTTGAATGAAACTTCCATTTACTAGGCATAAAAATTTGGTCGCATCTAAACAATCATATTATAATCATAATAAGAGGTTATCGCCATAATTAATACTTTCAGATACCTCCAGTATAGTAAGCGTCTCGCAGCCTTTAGAATCTACTGCGCCGATATTCATTCATGCAATTGCAATATATTAATTATATTTATTAATACTATATATAATATATTATATATATAATATATATATATATATATTATATATACTATATATATATTATTAATATATATTTATATATATATGTATATGTATAATATATATATATATATAATATATTTATATTATGATATATATTATATTATATATATAGGGAATTACATATCTTTATAATTATATAATATATATATATATAATTATTAATATTTATAATATTATATATATATATATTATATATATATATATATATAATTATATATTGGTCTGACTTATGCTCGATAATGGATGGATATTACGGCGCAGTCTAAGATTATAAAAGATTTTCTTACGCATGGTAAAAATATATGGGCGACAGATAGCTAGTAAACTACTGGTCCTTTCCCGTGCTTGTTTACTTAGCCTGGACTTCAAATATCAATCACAGCCCCAAATAATTAAATTTTGGGATACTTATGCCTACGAGGCCAAATCTTCTGGAAGTAAGGCTCTCTGCGATAAGAACGAGTTTTGAGTGTTCTAAATGGAGTAAAGTATTATGCTAGTTTCTATGAAAGGGGCGAAAACCCTACCTGATATTAGTAATATATTAAATATTTATAAACAGTGTATGCGTGACTTTCGCTCTTTATGGAGTTTAATTGAGGCTTGCAGCCCTCAAATTAAAAATGCAGGCATAGGATGTTGATAGAAATATGACAAATTTTTGTCAAAGTAAAGTGATCTGAATTTTCTTTTTAACAATTTAGTTAAAATACAGTAAAAACACTTAGTAATAATTAAGAAAGATAACAAAGGAATCCTTTTTCCAACTTGCAAGATTGTGCTGGTACGATAATATTTATCTCTTGATATTCAAATAACCAGATAATATTCTTAAAAAATATTGGGCTCTCTTTTGCGGGAGGCCTAGAAATAAGTTCAAATTTTATAATTTCTTTCCTTTAAAAATAAGACTATATAGCAACATAGATATAAGAATTCAAATAATCTTCTCTATAAGTACATTTTTTATAATGTGCAGTATTTGGTTATTTTTCTTCTATTATTTTTCAATATGCACTTGGTAGTTTTCTCATTTAAATTAAGAGTTCCAATCAATTTTTACAGAGTTGCTAGAAATTTGTCATATATATGTAATTAGGTCCTTCTATTATTTACTGTATGATTAGAAGATATGAGACACTAAAACGTCAGTTTTATTTACGCATTTTAAGGGAGTGTTAGGCTTTTGTTGTTTATTTTTTTTGTGCGAGAAATAACATAATGATTAAATATATGCCAAATATTACCTCCTTATTATATGATTGTGATATAATTATAATATATTAATATATATATTATATAATTATATATTATATTAATATATTTAATTATTTATATATATAATTAGTAATATTATAATATTAATATATTATATAATACGTATTATTATATATATTTTTATATTATACTTATATTATATATATATAATAATATTTATACGATGATCCTTTGTGTGAGGAGGTGACAGGTGAAAAAGGTGGTCCAACTGTTAGTACGTAGATACATCTTAAATTTTTATCCTTAGTATATTAGGCATTTGCTTTGCATATTGATGAAAAAGCATTTGTGCCGTATTTGTTTCTAATAAAAAGTTTTCGTCTAAAAAAATTTTTGCATCGCTTTTTTCGACCTTATTTAGAAACTTCTTAATGGTCTTTTACCAGTGGAATGTGTTCGAATTGCAATTGGCTAATACAAAATAAAACGGACTAAGGTTAAAAATAGTAAAAGACCTAAAAAATCTTTTGTACTGAATGGAATACATGACATAGAATTGATAATTAAATTAAGGTAACTAGAGCTTTCCCCCTTTGATCGGCGATAAATACCTATTTTCCGTAGAGATAATTGAGATATTTTTTATCGAAACGATAATCTATTTGGATGTCTTATAATTCTCTATGTGTTGGATTATCTTTAATGAATAATCTATGCCATTCTAGAGAGAGATTTAATTCGTAATGTGTTCTCGTATTTTAAATTGCAATGATATGATAGTTGATGCAGTGCAATTCGCTGTAATTTAAAAAAAAATAATTTATGTTCGTAAATTTATGCAAACAAACCCTAACGAAATTTCTAAAATATCTTAAAATTATTGCTTTCCTAATGTAACCTTCAGAATTGACCTATGTCGCTTGATATCAATATATCGTAATTATTATATGTATACTATATTTTATGTTAAGCATAATCAATATAGATCTGATATAGGCTATACAGCTCTAGATAAGGTAAAAGTGATATTTGGTAGTACATAAGCCTTATATTTAACAGTATATCTACTTAATATGATATATATATGCAAATAGCGTTGCTACTTATATTTATACTATATTATTATTGACTATGATATAATTGAAATTCGCTATCAGCTCCCTCTATATGCAAGTTTTACCAAGAGCCGCACTGTATATATATATATAATATTATTATATATATATTGTATAGTTATTATATTAATATATAGTATAATATATAGTATAATATAATATATATAGATACTATATCAATTAATATTAATATTAAACTATTATTTATATATATATAGGATAGATTTAAGGAATAAGTAATAATATGTTTTATGTAATATGAACTCGCGTCGGTAATCATTGCGGTACGTCCCGGAGAGCGAAGGGTGGTCTTTGCTATTGGTCCGTGGTTCATAGGTTAAAAAGAGTAATTCGGAGTCCAGAGGAGGATGCTGGACGACATCTGTTAATGGCGACAAGACATTCTTCCTGGGAGTTTGTTAGAAATTAGAGATTTTATGATTATATACATACAGGGATCACATACCAGATTGATTAATCCTATTGGTCCTTATTACTCTTAATATTATATCAAAATTTATATATATATAAGTATATCTTATATAGTATATATATATATATACTATTTTATTAATATATATACTAATAATAATAATCTCTATTTATTTAATATTATTATATATAATATATATATTTATATATTATATTTATTATATATATATATATTATATATATATATAATAGTAATATTATTTATATTCTATATATAGTATTTTATACAGCTATACTTATAATTTATATATTATATATATATAAATATATATATATCTAACTGTAGTTATATATATTATATATACTATATATATATATCATATATATATTGTATTATATATAATTATATATATTATATATTATTATAATATATATATATATATGGTAATATAATATAATATTATATTATACTTATTATATATATATAATTGTGATAGATAATATATTATATTATATATAGCTATATAATAAGTTTTTAGTATATTATTATTATTATACTAATATTATTTATATATATTAAATGAGGATAATCACAGATATCATTTCATTATAATAATTACTGGGGATATAATTTGAATATTTATAGTAACTATTAGTATAATGAGGATAAATTCCCACTGATACCTTTATTCAGCACATAATTTTCTATTTAATAGATAAATACAGTATTATAGTAAACCTTTATTTATAATATAGTATAGTGACTTTTATAATTTGAAATAAATATTTTATAATCATTTACTAAATATATGTATTTAGTATGTTATATCTCAATATATATATAATATTATATATAATATATTATATATCTTTATTAATATTATTATACTATCTAATATCATTATATATATATTCATATGGTAAATGATGAGTATAATAATATATATATTTGATAAGATTATTTTTATCTCAGTGAATATATATAATTATAAGTAATATATAGTATATAATATATGATATCTATATATTATATATAATAGTTCCCATAGTATATACTAAGATATATTAATTCAGGTATGGAAAAACATTTTTCTAGTGAACTGTTTTACTTTATATCTAGTATACCTACGTCTTTTGTAGGCTTCCGTCGCTCCACCCAGTCCTGTCTTTCGAGCAAAATGCTTTGGCTATACCTCGAAATATTTGCGATGCACCACCAGACTAGAGCTGGGTCCAGAGGTCCGTTAAGATATGGATTTGTAAAGATTGAAGTTGAGGTCTGATTTGCTCCGCTTTAAGTGAGATTCATGGCTAATAGGACAATACGTAGTAGTAATAAAGACGCTCATCGCTTCTGCTGGTCGGTCGTATCCGTTACTTGGAGGAGTGAATTCTTGGGGTGACTGGGTGGTAGAAGGAGTGCCTTTGTTGGATTATGGGTGTTCGAATTTCTATTCTTGAAAGGACGTTATGATGCCCAGAGTGGTAACGGAATAGCATTATGTAGCCGGACTGAACGGTTCCTCAGAAAGCCTTTATTGTCCTCTGTTCTAGACTCTACAAGAGCATGTAGCTTGGAATGATGAGGCTGATGCATCATAAATGGAGGGTAAGATCTTATATTCTACCTGACGTAAGGACCGACAGTGATCGTTCATTGAAGAGTTTTAACGGTCAGATACGTGAGATTGTAATTATAATATTAATGGCAGTTAGTTGTTAGAGTCGACTTTTCTACAGGTCATTACGAGGGGGCATCGGAGATGATGGAAGAGTTTTGATTTATAGGTTAGACTATAAAAGTTAGATAGAAGTAGTTGGTAAATGTTGGTGTAAACTCATTTTTCTCCATACATCCTTATCACTTTCAGGCAGTGTTATTAGAGGAATTTGATTTGAATATAATATAATACTATAATATAGTAAAATAATAGTATATAATTATTATATGACTATATTATATATATATCAGTATATTTTTATGTCTATATATATACTTAATATTAATAGGTAGTATATATATAATATATTATATATGTATGACTAAAATCATTAACAAAAATATAGTTATATTAGTTAAGAGCGATCAGGTTATGGTTTATAATAAACTGAGAACATGTTTTATTCATGTCCTTACACGCTAGTATAGTTAACTATGATGCTATAGTTTTTCTCAAAAATATTAAAAGAAGTTAATTACTTTATGTAGGAATTGTAGTGTCATTTTGTAGGTCACCAATTGCTATCAATCACTAGTGTAACAGCTTTGAAACTAAAATCCTCTCAAGCTTTTTCTAAAAATTATAGAGAATATAGTATCTGAAACGTGGAAATATACTTAATTGTAATAGAGGTTACTAGCTCGATATTCGAACCACGCGAATACAGGTAAAGAGTTTCAAGTCTTTACCAAAGAGGAATGTTGGAATATACGACAATGGAAATATTGGGGGGCATCGTCCCCATACCTAGAGGGTTGAGATTCGGCTGAGGGACTAAAATTTGACGCTGTGCACGCCGTATTATTAGGGTATGCTGTGAACGGAATCTGATGCGGGGACGAATTTACTTAATTACGAAGATTATAGGCCTAATATCGACCGACTTCAGGGAACTGGACGAGATCTACGCACTCACAGACCTATAGGATCTTATTGTGCCTGTACTGATCATGTTATCAGACTGGGGACAGCTAGGGACCAGAATACAGATAATACGAATTTGGACCTACAACCAATTGGGAGAATTACTTAAAGACGAGGGGCTAGGTGATGTTGTTGATTCGTGGTCTGTCTATGTAGATTTTTTTGTTCTGTTTTGTATTTTTTGGTTTATATAATCTGATTACTTAAGTTTAATGCATTTGCAATATACACTATTCGATAACGCAAGTGAAAGTAACCTGGGACACCGGACGTAAGAGAGGGGGTGATCGCGTAACTAATCTATGAGCAATTGTTGTTTTATAGAGCCCTTACTTGGCGTGATCCTTTTTTAAATTTTGTTACTGACAGCTGGAACGTTTGTGGACCATTAAGAGAGAATACCTTTATGTTATATGTTATATCATTTAAGACTGTCCAGCAATGATTGTTAAATTTTAGATGTAATTTATTGATCATGACTTTCACCAGAATATTTTTTAAATTGTTCATTTTTGCTCATCTTCAAATTTAATGAGAAATATTACATTCCCTTTCAGCTAAAAACATTTCGAATTCTGTAATCATTTAGAAAGTAGATGTTCCAAAACATCTTCCAAATGTTCGTCAGACAGAGAAGAGAACATATTGATGTTATTTATGTTTATGATTGGGAAAGTTTCTTTCTTTCGTAAATATAGATACTTACAAAAATCTTTAACATTAAAATAGCAAGGTAGATAAGATTTTTATGCAGGCTGTAGGTTCTTTCTCTATGCTTCGTTTTGTAATTTTACGAAGCTTGACGTTCAATAAACTCCTTTTAAAATTCTATTAGCACTTCAGGGTCCATAAAAATGAAACTCGATCAGCTTTAACTGAACGTCTTCTTTAGTTAGACAAGGAAATTCATCTTTAAATTCCTTTATAAATTAATTTCCTTGGCGCATTTGTTTCCCCAACACTGCACGTTTATGTTTGGAAATATGACGCGTACCGTACTGGTTGGACAGTGACACATTTCGCTAAATTTCTAAAATCATAATCCAACTTCTCATTCACACACTTGTAATTCAGTACAGATACCTTTTCTGTTTGTTCTACCAATCATGGATTGCATTCCAACAAGTTTTTCAGTAATTTTTCAATTATAGTCAACACCTCTAATAAAGAGAGATGGCTAAGCTGATTTCTTGAAAACATGTACTCCATTCATAGCTAAAGAATAAAAACGGAATTCTCTGACCCTCCATTTTAACTGATCACTTTAAGTAAGTAAGTAGCAATTTCAGCTACTCTTTCCAGTACAGTCAAGCGTGAATGACATACTGAAACATCCAATCATTTCTGAATATCGACCTGATACAGCAATCAGCATATACACTTCTTAATATATTCCGATGCTATGTAATATTTCCCAGAAAGAAGGAATTTGAAATTTGTAAGATTATTCTTAGAAGCTGTTGTATTTTCGGTATTTATTACCTTCATAATAACAGAATCTTTAACCAGACCAGAAATAATAACTCTGTAAAACACCAGTAATTATTGCAAATATTTCAAATGTTTAAAAATGTTTTTTTGCCGCTACCTGTGGATTATCTAGGATATTTTTTCGAGGGTGTGTGGAATTCTGCCGCACCTCTTGGCTTCAAATTTGCAGCACCCCTTATCCCAGATGATAAATATTGATGTTTTAAGGGGAAAAAATGAGATTCTTTGGATTTACCTTGGAATTCGTATGTGAGATGTAATGCACTAGAGAGAACTGAGAGATATGTTTAAGAAAATCAAGAAAGATGAAGAAAATTTCAACCTTCTTAAATTTTAAATTATTATTATAAGAATATAAAATATAAAATTATATTTTATCAATATTTTAAGATTGGTTAATAACCTATATCTTTTATTAAGAACTCTACTTACAGTTAATTTCTCTTCATTTTTTAAAAATTTTTTTTAGCGTTCTTAACAAAACAGTTATAAGTTACGTAGTTCCACTGGTTGTAGAAAGGGAATAGTAGGTAAACCAAATTTTCAACAAAATAGTTTCAAATTTTAACTATACTTTACAGAACAAGCTGCAAACTTCGTGCCTTCCAAGATCTAGCAAATTGCTCGATGACTTACTTGATCGTTGGTGATTTCCAAAGCCAAGTCTTTATGAATAAGAAGTAAAGCAAGTCCATTCAGACTATTTTCACTTGTGTTCCTCAAATACGTGTTAACGAATTTAAATTTTGAAAAGCTTAGTTCAATTAAAGCTGTAGAAACCGGAAATACAGCAAGTATATCCAACAGTATGTTTACATTTATTTGGGAACTATTTTTCGGGGGATTCGTCTATATTCCTGTGAGGGAACTATTTTTCGGGGGATTCGTCTATATTCCGGTGAGGGCACTTATGGGTTTTTCTTGAGATCCTTTCCACTTTTGTCTCCATAATTCCCACACGTCAAGAAAGACTTCATCGTAAGAACCAATCAGGTCGTCTATGTCAAATTCGAATGCTGATTAAACTTTGTCAAATGAAGCGTCACAGATGGTTGGAGTAAGGTCACAAGGACGGTCGGGAGTAAAAGGTTACTGAAGAGTGACACAATCAATTTTATAAGGAGGTATCATGTAAAGCTTCCAAATTAGGCCTCCAAGAAGAAAAGATCACCTTGGCAGCCAAATACTTATCTCGATGGTATTACATAAATAATCTGTTTGGCGGGATAGGATAATGGTCCTCTGTTTCTGATAGAAGATAGATGCACTCTAGTCCCTGTTTGATGCAGACACAATGTTCTTGCGTAATGTTGAAGTTTCTCCTAGATATCGAAGGTTATTTTGATAATATTGCCCATGTTGCCAGCAGAAGATCCGTTTCATGAAACCGGAGATCTAGAAAATCACTTGTCATTTCTTCCCTAAAACTAGATGATTTTTTTGTAAGTTTTTCTAAAAATGTAGCTGCTTACTTCTTCTTCTTGCATTACACAGTTCAATGAGTTGTTAAGTTTTGAGCCACTTGCTGAGTAGGGCTTTGATTGTTCAGAAGAAAGGGAAACACTCGGGTAGACCATCAGAAGACTATTTTACGTCACCCACCGCTACCAGCACACGAGGAATTCGACACGTACAGCCCATCAGCCATCCCAAAGTAGTCATTTTTTGTCGGCATCCGCACGCACCGGGATCAGCTGCGAGTGGTGTGCGTACCAAAATAACCGCTTCCAAAATGAGAGCGCGACCACACGAACGCGTCACCCACCGCAGCGCGGTTCTGTGCTTCGGGCTAACCCTAGTTTGAAGGTATTTTGAAAGACTGTAGGTCGATCCCAACAGTTTGGAAAAACCTACGATAAAAAGGAGGAGATATTGAGGTTTTTCCTGGTTTTAACCTGTTGAAAAGAAGAGAAGAATAGAGAGGAGAGAGAGATGATCTTAGGCAATGTGATTGAAGAGAAACCAATAAAGACCAGAAGAGAGAGAAGACGAAGGAGAGCACGAGTAGCAGAACTACCCTCGGAGACATTCCCTCTAAACACCTTAAATAATCGACTCATAATTGTGATTTTTATACCATTTCACCTGGCATAAAATGGAAAGACACGACAGGGTGATCCGGCGTGAGCTTACATACTATGACTTATCTTGTATTAGCTATTTCTTATAAAAGAAGAAGCATACGTTATTGTTGCCGTGATTCGCGCGCCCGCCTTGGGCCGATTTCTTGGGCTTTCTCAGAGGCACTTTTACAAATTATCTCTCTCATATCTCACAATCTAGTGTTCCGCTTCGTGATTATTCTAGTTATTAAATTTCTCTATATAGCTTGAGAGGGGAAGGCCCAAGGGTTCGGCTTTTATCATAGGCTCGAAAAAAGTTGTGCACCTCTCCGGAGTGATTACACACTTACCATTCAGCAGTATTTCTCTACGCTGCATGAGAACTTTAAGTCTATATGGAATGACACACAAAATTTAACCAATCGGCTTAACATCAAATAGAGGGTGTGCATTGCTAATAGAAAAAGGAAGTTCTTTAAAATAGTTTAGACATCCGCTGAATTTCCCACCCTCTGGGCAGAGGACGGCACAAGGAGGAGGACTCCATACGATAATTAAGCCCTTCGCATAGCGCACCATTCGGGCTAAATCGCGAGCCCTCGAGCATCATCGAGCTTTTTCCTGTTCACACTCTTCTGTTAAGCAGTGAGCCTAGTAAAACAGCCCAAGATGAAAGAACAGTGTGCCTCCTATATAGAGAGAGAGAGACTGTTGTTTCGATATATCTCCCGACCCTAAATGACTTTTTCGTTCCACTTGCAATATGCATTATCTTCCCGGAGCCTTGCCACAGAGAGAAGCGAAAATTGTACATTCCACATTGGATATAAGTATCTATTTTACTCTGGAAGATTGGATTCTTAGCTGGTGGGACTCTTTCAGTCTGTCGACTGATGATTCCAAATTGGAAAGCTTGCACAAGAAAAGTTCGACGAAGAAGACGAAGTGATAATGATCGTCTGCCGCTCTGGAAGTATCAATTGAGTCCAACCTGACTTTCAACTCCATATTTGTCTAAGATCATGTTATTTATCTTCGAAGTTGTTTCAGACGCCTTTGGAAAATATGACCAATTAATAATCGATGGTTCTTTCTCGCAGTGTTTCTGCGTGTTCTTCGTTTCCAAATGTTATTGTTTATGAGCTCCAGTAGAAGAAGTCGCTGGTGGCGTGGATTCATCAAGTGTAGCTGAGAATGTAGGCTAGAACCGTACCAATTTATAAACTCCCAGAGAGGATATCTGCATAACAAAATATTCTTGGGGCGTGTTAATTCCGGAAACAGAAACATTTGAAATACAAAACCCATGCCCAATACAAATGTAGGATGTTGGCTCTTGGCAAATCTTTCTCGCCCGTTCATCGTTTTCAATAACTTTGTTTCTCTTATTTACTAACTGGTTCTTTACACTCTCGAATATCATACCATCGACACACACATAATCAGAAATCCCAATAAAGTTATTTATATTTCCTCTAGCATGTTGTATAGTTTTTCGTTAGTTCGACCGCTGAAACTTCTTCGGGGCGAAGATCTTCGTACCTAGTATATAGGCTATATAGTAGTTATATTAATAGATCATATTAAATAGTTAGTATATATATAAGTGTCTAGTAGTACGTATAATATATTAATACTATATATCATATAAATAAGTCTCAAATTATTAGATAAATAGAGAGTCAGCAAAAGTGTATTATATCCTAAATTATAACCTCATAAATATCGATATAAACGTGTTCGCAAACCATAAGGCCAAAGGTCCATCTTAATCCAACCAGGGTCTTGGGCAGGAAAGCAAATTGGGATTCGTGTCGGTGATGGGTATCGTTGCACTGAGAAAGAGAAGGAGTCGGCCCTGCAACAGAATCCAATTTAACTATCCGTACATCGTCCTTCCCCAACTAATTTTCGACTGGTATTGCAAAGATTTGTTAATTGTATACCACAAGGCTTGTTTTGAAAGAATAGATTAAGGGAGCTTTAGATTACAACCTTTACCTCAAGGGAGATACATTGTAATAAAGAATAAGCATTAGCTGTTAAGTCTGACGTAACTCTAAAGCCAATGAGTTAACGAGACCTGGTAGAGACTAAGCATCGTAACAGAATTGACTTTAGAGATGGATGTTGTCTCAGAGGAAAAAAGATTTTTTGGGAGGGGTGACGCAGGAACCCTTCTCAATGGAGGAGGAAATCACGGGAATGAAGAAGTTCGGAAGAGCGAACAGTATGTCGCGTGTGAATAGAGAGAGAGGAGTAGGAGACGAGAGAGAAAACATCAGACCAGAAGAGAGAGATCTACTAAAATTGCAGAGAAATATAGATGCCGTAGGCAAGAGGAGAGGCTGATCGAATTGATGGACTTGGAGATGAGAGAAAGCTAGTACCAAGAATAGTATAGTACTACGGGAGAATGATCAGACGGCTGTGTAAAAAAAAAATATCTTGTTCGTAGAAAGCTGGGAAAAGGTTACGATGGATTAGAGGTTCCCAAAAGTTAATAGTATCAGCAGCTTTTTAGAGGACAAGATATACTACATTTCCACCAAGTCCCCCACTCGTTCCACCTCTGTTTGGTTTCACCACAAAGTCAGCCTGAGCTCTAATCCCAGTTAGACGTTCATACGGTTTTTCCCCTGGATACCAAAAAAAAAAGAGTGTACCTGGAATTTAAAAGAATTCTTAATCATATTTAACATATATTATCAGTTAGAATGAGAGAGAGGCTTTATGTTCATACCTTTTCCGGAGGAACGAGCACTGGATACTCTCGAGGAACCTCAAATAGCTTTTTTCGACACGGGAGTAAGCGGGCGGAAGCACGGGAAGCATTGTTCAGACCCATTCATACGAGAAAAAACGTTGACAATTTGTTTTCAAACATTAATTTTAACAAGCCGTTAATTACTCCATGTTTAAATTAGTTATTTTCTAACTTTCTTTAGTTTTTACACTTTAAAATGCCAACAAAGTATCATGAAAAGTCAGATAAACATATTTGTGTCTTCCTGATTTAATAAATCGATATTATATTATTCGAGTGTCAGCTTTTAGGTTTAGTTTTACTCCTTTATCCATGCAACTAGAAAATGGTCTCTTCGGCATGATGCTGTTAGCCAATACCATTTCTCCTATACTATGATAAGTTCTTATAATCATGATTAATAATTTTCATTTATTTAAAAATAGAATAGTAGAATTATATTCGAATTAGTTAATATATGATATTACTACACTTATCTGAAAGAGTATTTGTTGGTATGACCATAAGTATTAAGTCATTACAATAAAGATAATTGATATTTATAATAAATAAATAGATGAAATTGAAGGCATAATACTATGATATTCAATCACAATAAATCATATAGTTACTAGTTTTGTACCATATATCGATGATATACTAGTTTTTTAGTATTATTTGATCAAATATTATATAACCGACAACTAGTTTTACATGTTTCCACGCCTGTAACCTGCACATTCGGTACCTAGCGGTGTGCTCGGTAGTGCAACAGGTCCATAAATTTTCACAAGACGTGATAGCATATCACTGCATGATGACCATATGAATTAGAGACGAGTTAGGAAAGGATTCGGAGGGGTTTAGTGCGAATATTGCTACTATATTAAAGAATTTAAAAACTATAATACCACAAACAAATCCAAAACTAAGAAAAAAATAAAAAAAAATAAAAACACACAAAGGAAAAGCATCTCAAAAACTACAATCGCATAGCCAGACGCATAAAGGAGAATAAGGAGAGACATTTTCTGATATCTCTGGTAAAAATATAGTGTTAGAATCATCGTATAAAAAAAAATAACTATTGTTGATAATTAGAATTGGAATGTTAATTATTTTTGAGGAAGGAGGAAAAACCTGATTTAAGACCTTTTTTATATTACGTTGAGTCGTGGTTGAAAAGAATTTGAATTTGTAACTAAGTTTGCTTTTGTTTTTTTTTAACTAAGAATACCCCAGGATAAATGTCTTATATCTCGCACTCTTGGGACATTTGCACGAAATTATGGTCAAAAGTCGAGGGTCTTCATCGGGCCTGTCCGCCAACTCAACTGGAAGTGTATAAACCGTTCTAGATCTATCTTGTACCTCCCTCGAGGAAAGAGGAAGTGATCCTTAACCCACGCGATTCTGCGTGTTGGCTAATTTGGGAATTCCCTAGATCCCGCGTGAGATTCCTCTCGACGAGTTCCTCCTCCCTCACTGAGTAAGGGGTAAGAAAAACGTCCCCCCCTGTGTGCAACACCGTCTGACTACGAGACCCACAAAATACCATTGGAATCCCGAGACTCTCACTTATTAATACTCGATTCCAAAATGTGTTATTGAAAAATATACGGAAAAACTTATATATGTTTTTCATATACTATTCTATTATAATTTTATTATAACATTCCGATCCTAGATTTATTTCAATGATGATTTTATGTAAGTAGTTATAAGATAAAGCTGTTATTAATTGATAAGGATCCATAATTTTCGCGCATCATTAGAAACATGGGGATAAAAATAAAAAATTTTTACCAATATATTTTCTAAATTCTACGACAATAGGATAGAGGCTTTTCATAGTAATGTGATTCATAGATGCTACCTGTTGAACCACATTTGGTCTTTCGTCTGAATTCCGACTTCTTTCTTCTCCCATTACCGTATTGAGGACGTGTTAAGCCATAATACTTTTGTCCCTCCCCTATTGGAAATAAACCTACCATATTGTGGAAGACTATATTTTATTTAAGATAATTTATCTATATGGTTATATTTTACATTTTAGATACCATATATATATATATACTCGAGGAATATAAGGATAGTAAATATATAATCTAAAATATATAATATATATAAGTATATATATATAAATAGTTGATATAAATATATATATATAAGTTGAAAGGTCTCATAATAAGTTTTATATTGTTCTTCGAACTAAACCACTGTGGGGCACTATTGTTTTGACTCCCGTGTTAAATAATTTGGATATCTCGAAAGACTCATATGCCAGTACTTTTGAAAGCGTGATACATAAATGGAATCAGCAGTATGAAATTTGTATGGAAAAGGCAAAAAAAAAAATTTTTACTTTTTTTTTTATTTTTTTTTTTATATCTCCGTAAAACTACGATAGGTACAAGAAAAACTAATAACATATATGAATCAGCGTATGAAATTTCTTTTAGGGGGGCTTGAGCCGACGGATGGAGACAGAGGGGGAACGTTTTTCCATACCCCGTGCGGTATAACCAGAAAAATTGTGTGAAAAAACACGATTTTAGGAATCTGAAGAAGAGGGAGGAGACGGAGGAACCCCCTGATCATCTTCCTACCCCATATATCTTCAAAGAGGCGGGAGGTTCCGGCTTAGACCCTCCCCGTGAGGTGTAAATAGATACTACGCCCGTCTGTCCCCGAGCGAGGCGACACCGAGACAGACCCAAACTCTTTGGCATATCTATTGCGTTTGTTTCAACCGAGGTGTGCGTGATATTCATATAGAAAAAAAAAATCTTTAAATACATATTCCATACGCTGATTCCCTTCATGTTATAGTTTTCTTTAAAAACTGTAAACTGTGTTTTTAGAAAATCACTATCTCCGTATTTTATGGAGCTATTAAGAAAAATAAAATTTTTTTTTTTTGTGCATTTTGCCATTACAAATTCCGCTGATTTCCATTTATGTGTTCATCAGTTTTCTAAGTAGTTAACACATTCTTAGTTTCGGCCGGAGTGCGGGAAAACTTCTTAGTTTCAACAGACTTCTATCTAGGATACGCGATTTTCGTAACGCATACTATATTTATCCAGAAATTTAATATTATCTGACTAGGTAAAAATACCGTAGTATTATAACTATCATATAATATACTACGAACGATATATAATATGTAAAATATTGTATACTTCTAATACTAAGTCCCCTTCATCGCTGATAGTTAAGGTCTAGTATGAACCTACAGACCTTTTATCAGGCTAGCTACCCCAGGGGCTACGTAATACCCTTTACTCTACGGTATAGAGATATAATGTATGATATAATAGGCCAAGACTAAGAAGTTATCCGAATGATATCTCTGAAAATCTAAGATAGGTACAAGTATGATATGTTCTTGATAACATATTATATGAGATCAGCGTTGATAATTTGTATGAAATGCAAAAAAAAACCTTTACACTTTTCTGTATTCTTTTTTTATATCCAAAACTATACGAGTACCGCTCGAAGAAAACTAATGAACCAGTACTGGAAGATCAGCGTTTAAAATTTCCTGTTGTTAGTTGGTGGCTCGAGCCGAATGGAGTGGGACAGAGGGGTGCCGACGTTATTCCTGATTCACCCACCTTTAGTAGCGAGAGAGGCCGTAGTTATACCCCGCACACAAGTACCAAAGAGCGGGCAAGGTATCCAGGAAGACCCTCCCCGGAATGGGCGAAATGGTCCTAACGCGCATCGTCCCCCAGGAAGACCGAACCCCGACTGCTTCCCGCCCATACTTCTGCGGTTTACCTGTGTCATCTTTTAGTTAAAAAAAAAAAACTTTTTTAATGTACGATCATTCTTTTGAAAAAGATCTGATCGGAAAATATTAGTTAGTTCTCTACCTACATTCTGTAGTCTGGACAATTATTAACAAAAAAAAAAAGAAAAGAGGTATTTTTTTTGCATTCTCCATCAACCACTAATGGTGCATACGACTGATTGTCTTTTCATATATGTTATCAGTTTTCTTCATGTAACACCACTACTGTGTGTTTTCGACGTTCATCGAGGTAGCTTCTTTAGCTTCCAAACCCTTTTTATGAATATTAATAATAATAATATATAAATAGTAGTTACCTTACTGTTGTATAGTAAATAAGTATAGATGTTAATTGTTTATTCATTTTACTTCATGATATTCAATTCAGTAAGTTTTAATAAGTATAAATTAAGAATCTCTTATCTACTCTTTTTCTATTCACATTATTATATTTTATTTATATATATTAATTATTACCTCATACTATCACTTATATTAGGTAGGGATATAATATCTTATCTACTACATGTTTAGGTTATAGCACACATAAAATATGTCTCAACTATGAATAAATGTATCTTAAAATACTAAACCTCTCTTCCTCACTGCTTGAATATAAACTTAATTTTTTTTGACCACGAGACTGTATAAAAAAAATATACAAAAAAGAAAAAAAAGAAATAAATAAAAAAAGAAAAAATGATGCCTAAGGAACCAGGAGGAGGGGGTTCCTTCAAAAATCTGCCATTCTCCTTAAAATTATAATTTCCCTTATAAAATATCTCGTCATTGAAGCCATTTCGTTATAAATAATATTCACGTTAAAACTTAATGTAACAAATAATAACCTAAATAATAAAAAAAAATTATTAGTTCGCATTAATTAATTTGAACCAAGTGTGCTGGAGTCCAACCATGAGAGCCTTATTTATTGGTTTTCGATAAGTAATAAAAAAGCTTTCTAAGAAAATTTGCATTTTAATACGCATATTAGCCGGGGCATCGAGGTGCACGACGGGGAACAACTAGGGTATAGGGAAGGGGGGACGTTTTCTAGATATCCCTGGTTGTGGGGTAGAGGGCGTGGCCATTCGCCCCCAAGACAGACGCGCCTTCGCGAATCTAGGGCCAAAAAGGTAATACCATAAGAGCTGGGTTGTTGGGTTCCGAGATTCCCTCCCCGGAGGGGGGAATTAGTCCTACCCGCGTAGTTCGGGGAAAGCCGAGGACCCCCGAATCCTTGACATCGTTGCTTTGTTATCACCCGTAAATCAGAGATGGAGCGTATTTCTTTGATATCTAAAAAAAAAAAGCACAACACATTTTAAATAAATTATGTCCTATTTTATTGTGTAGTCGAGAAACTATAATAAAAGCTCTAAATAGCACTTCTACAGTAAACTCATTACTATGAGATGTATAACAATTTTTATTTATTATTATTATTATTTTATACATTTTCTTTATGCGTGAACATGCTTTACGTCATTCCAAATATGAACTTTACACAAAAATGTTCAGATTTTGAGGATTTTTTTTTTTTTTTTTTTTTTTTTTTTTCTTTTTTTTTTTTTTTTTTTTACATTTCCAGGCAAACTTATAGCGACGTCCTCCTCCAGCAATTGGTTTATTATCCGTCTTTACGTGTACGTGTATTAATGTGTTCTATGATTACATTATACGGGTACAAATTACAGAATAAGCTGACAGTAGCCCAAATACACTTACTTTAAGTAATACTAAGTCGGGGATTACATTTCTCTACATCGATCAGCTTCAGCCTGGGATGAATAAAACGATATATATATATATAGTGATGTGAAGTCGTATATATATATTCTATTAATCATATATTAATAATAAAAGTGACTAATTATAGTGATATATAGAAGTTATAATGGTTCCTAATATTGATTATATAATAATATAAGTTAATTTAAATTATATAAATAGGTACAATAATATAGCCTACATTAAAAATACTGATTTCCATATAATTGTTAGTGAGATTACTACCTAAAGTATTATAGTGAATCTATATATGTAAAATGATGTTACATAAAAGTAGTGATTTTTGTGACTGTATACGGGTATAATATATATATACTATATATATATATATATAAGTACTACAAGTGGTTATAATGTACAATTAGTCCTTTTTTATAGCATGAGGTATATAATAATATAATGGCCAAGCTCTCTCATGAGAGGCCAACAATCCGAGTTATCCTTCGTTAAAAAAAAACATGAACGTATCTGCATCTCGGTCAACTAGATAGTTTAACAAGTATTTCTCTGGCGAACACAAATTTTTCCGATTGGGAAACGGTCGCAACCAAAGAAGAGAGAAAAAAAAAAAAAAAAAAAAACAAAATCAATTACTCTCGCCCAGGGACACAAAAAGCCTACAGAGAGATGAGAACACTGTTTATTGGACTCCGTATTGTTAAAGATTTTGGTACGGAAAGTAAATAACAGAGAAATAAAAAAAATAAAATTATGAACATATAAATGTAGAGCATTGTTTTAAAATTGGGCGGGAGTGAGTACGGCCAGACTTGCGGCACCACTCCCTTTTTATATCTATTATAGTTATTATGAAAAGATAATGTAGGCGAAGCTAAAATCTGGTAAGGGGGGCTCCGTAGTGACCGACGAGGAGAAACACTTTTGGGGGACTTTGTACCGAGTACCCCGGACAAGCGGGAGGGCAGAGAGGAACCCCCGCGACATTCCCTCACACATAACCAAAGAGCGGGAGGATTCGGAGTGAAGCCGTCCCGAGGGGGAAATTAGGTCGCTACCCCGATGTGTGTCCCTCGAAGGCCGAGAGACCCCGTCCGATCTCTTTCTGGCCTTCGGACTGTTGAATTCCTCTCTTAATGCTTTGTTGCGATAAATTCTATTATGATTCAAAGAAGAGAGAGCAAAAATTTAATAGAAAAGTCTATTTATTTTAACGAGTAACAATAAAGGTCTTCGAGAATAGACTTAATAAGTTAATAGGTTAATAAGTTAATAACCAGATAATATATATTATATGTTTCTATTTTTTTATCATTTTCCTATCCTAATTACGAGGATTCCAAAGTAATTCCTTTTCTCATGTAGCTATATGTAGAGTTTGTGAGGGAATATATATCTTTTTTTTTTTCTTTACCTAGCCGCAACTAAAAATGGGAGGAACCAGCTTCTCCAGCCATTCTGTCCCTTTTCCTCGTTTGAGGCTTTTGTAGATTTGCGATTTTCAGATAACTGATTGGCTCATTCTAGAGGCTGACCTGAGAGGTAATAATTTAAGGACTCGGTAATTACTTAAATATCCTGTAGCTTAGGGGTAATTATTATATACTATATCTAGGTAATGATATTTATTCAGTAGCGAGCTAAACGATGTCAATAGGTATGTAATTTACTATATATAAGTTTTTCCAGAGAATATGTATATAATATTTATATTACTCAGTGTGCGAGCACTTCCCAAACATACATGCAACATATAAATAACAACATATAATCGAAATATCGACTTTCAACACTAATATAATCGGATACCCCAGTGCACTGTGAATGTAGTTATATGGCATTGACAGAGCCCCATTATAAAAAGAAGAAAAAAGTTTCACCACATAACTTCAATCGCTTTATTTTTGTCTTTGATTGATTATATGTCTAATTTTGATTTTATATTTTTTTTTATTTATAATATTAGATTAACGGTGCTCGAGGGCCGACTGGTGGGACAATAGAGTGGGAAGCGGGAAAGTGGCGCCCCGGCGTTTCCAGTCTCCCACCGCTGAGCCGCGAGTACTCTCTTGGACTAGTGTCTGACATATTCGATTTAATCTTGGGTATTGCGCGGTTTACGTTTGAGAATATAGAGAAAAACTTATTTTGGCAATAGCTTGTCGTTCTATTCCTGAATTAATTAAGATAAAGAAAAAATCGATTACATCGACTCGTTCGATTAATAGGAATGAATAGGTAAACATGCTTGCATTAAAGTGTCGGGTAATGGTATGAGGGTCAATGAACGTCACTGAGGGTGAAGAGATAGATTTCTAGAAAATTATTATCTAGGATAATATTATATATATAATATATATATATTATATATGTATATATATATATAATTATATATATATATATATATATTCATTATATAATATATTATAATAGATGTATTGTGAAAGCTGAAAAAGAAAAAGAATCACATGTTAACGCGGTTAACCTTCAGAAAGCGATTCACATTTTCAGTCGAGTGTGTGATAGTGAGGGGGCATAAACGGTGAGTGAGAGTGGAAGAGAGAGAGATTGCAAATCAGGAGGAGGCAGGCTGTAACCTTGAGGGAAATGCACGCGAGATTTTGAAGCATAATGAACATCATGTTAGTTTATACACTCAGTAATTTTAGAGGAGTATCAAGCAATTCTCTCGCATGAGGCGGTGAAACATTCAATTATGAGTATAGATTAATATAAGACTTAAACCACTGGAAGAGATAGAATGCCAATTTATGCGTTTCTTTTAAATAAAGCGAATGCACAAATCATCGATAAAGAACTCTTGTGACACTTAAAACGTCCTGCATATGTTTATCTAGCTCGTCATCCGCTTTGAATTTACTCGATCTTGACTACTACTTCCTGTGATTATTATGCATGGCCATTAATGTGTTGTATTAATAGTATTCATTCTATTTTGACTTTGCTTCATTATGTTCCAAAATGATGTTGGTACTTTATCTTTTTTATATATTTCTATAAACAAAAAAATTTATATAAACAACTCCTACACCCGTGACCCAAGGTTGAGGATCAAAAATATGTCCTTTTAGCAAGAGAACGATAGAAAAGTGAGAAGAACAATCTAGTGTGTAGATAAATTCCCATGTACCATTGCTGAATCAAGGGCACCATTTTTCAGTCGAGAGGTATTACACACACCTCACAGATAGACGGATTAATGGTAATATCTTCGATCTGAATCTGGCTCCCTCTTCTATTGTGCTAGGTTAATACCCGAAATCACACCTTTATAGTGTAACATATGGCTTCACATTTTCATTCAGTTTATTTACGATTGCAAACAGATCCCAGACAGGATTGATTGATGTTAACCTTTCTTACACCCGGTAGTACTCTTTAAACAACAGTGTTCCCGTTTAACCATAATATGAGCATGTATTTATAGTATTTTAATAATAATATATAGATAACTCAAAAACCCCCCATGCAAAGTCCGAGCAGTGTTGGTGCGTACTAACGGAAGACAACTCGGGTTCGTTTGGTTAATTATATAATAATGGCCCGGTATATAATATAACAATATACGTTGAACTTATTAGATACTATGTGTTGACCTATGTGATTGCGCAAGTCTTTATAATTCTATCTCAATTCATGTGGATCTTGTTCATTGACATTCACTTATCTCTACATAACCTTCGACTGCGAAAAATATTCTTATAAAGTAGATAAATCGATAAAAAAGGTACCCATCATTTACGAGAACAGATACATCTTGAGACACGTTATATTCGAGAAGACTAAAAAAGTTTTATATGAGACAAATGCTATATAAACCCTAACCTTTTTTATAGTAAAAATTTATTGGCTACGCTATTATTTTCTGTAACTATTTATATATATATACCGTTTAAGTAAATATAGGTGAGTATTTGGTATATATAAATGATTCATCATGCAAAAATTATGGATATATATCATATATAATAATGATTATTATATATATATATTATATATATATATATATAATAATTTAAAGCATATATAATATTATTTATTTTGTATAATTAATATAAATATAATCAGTTTATTCAATTTATGGATAGTAGATGTGAGTGGGAACAGGTATTGAATCAAATTTTCAGTTGTGCGGCACTGCTAAAAAAACTAATATCCCACATTAAAGCATTTTGTTCAGGACTGAGAAAAGTTGTGTTAGTCGAAATATTGTTGATACGGCACTCGTCTTTTATGATAAGAAAGTATTATGCATATGAATGTGACCATTTAGTCGGCGTTTTTGTGTCTTCTTGAATCAGGCCTTCTTCTCCACATCTCTCTTTTTTCGTGCCATAAATAAATGCTCCCTCTTCAACTACTCCAAGTACTTGGCCCTTGCGTCATAAATACTTCAGTGGTCTCCTCGTATCTTCTGGATCGAGCTATCGGGTGCGATCTCTCTCCGTTTATTGACTTTCTCTCCTAACTCAATTTATTCCTTGGTCATTTCCCAATTCTCGTGCTCATCCGTTTGCATCAGCTACTTAAAATTCGAACTTCGCGCCGTAGCGGTCATTCAAGAAATTTTTTTCAAAGTTTTCTTGCCGATAACAACTCATTCCATTCTTGTACTTTTCGAATACAACCCAAGTCAGTTCTTCAGTTCATTCATAAATTCTCTTCATGACAATCGGATCCCCTTAGCGCCGTTTCCAATCCATATTTCTCTTGAATAGGAACAGTGCCTAACACCTTTTTCTTTCCGCCTTTTTCCAATCAGTATCTATTCCATCTGCTTTTAAAAGATAAATCTCCAGCAATTGAAAAAAAGCCAACTGCCGCCATCCCGATACCACCAGTTTAAAAAAACCCCTTTTTGAGTTCCATACCCCTTTCATATAGAATAGGAAACGGTCTCTCTCTCTCTCATCTCTCCTCTCTCTCTCTCAGTCTCTCTCTCTTTCTCTGCCAGATTACACTCTCCTTCTCTCTCTCTCTCTCTCTCTCTTCTCACTCTCTACTCTACTCTCTTCTCTCTCTACTCTCATCTCTCTCTCTCTCCTCTCGTCTCTCGTCTCTCTCTTACACTCTCGTGCGTGTCTCTCTCTCTGCTCGTCTCTCGTCTCTGCGTCTGCTCTTTCTGCGTGGCTCCATCATCATTCTCTCCTCTCTCCTCTACTTTTCTCTCTACTCTCTCTCTCTCTCTCTAGTGCGTCTCTCTCCCTCCTCTCTCTTCTGTCTCTCGATTACTCTACGGTCGTTTTCGCTCTCTCATGCTTCTCTTCTGCTCTCTCTCTTGCGTCCACTCGAGGATAAGGATATACCACGTGTTTAGTAGCTAGTAATAAAGATAGTAGTAGAAGGAAAGCAGGGTGGAATTGCTTGGGGGTGGTTATATAGTATAATATACATTATTATAGGCAGGTGTAGCGGGTGCGCAGAAATAAGAGGCCGATGATACAACCAATAACCGATTTACAATCTAGTTGCCATAGTAGGTGCGATACCAGGACCTCAGATAACGTATTAAAAACCTGTTATATAGAAATTAATATAACACAAGTGGGATGAAGTATAGAACATCTTGTGCACTGCGAGGAAGCTAACTCAAGAATGCCATTCCTATGTTACAATATAACAATACTAAGTCAATTTTATATATTCAGATTTGGTTAATTTTCATGTAATATTTATCATTTCATACCCTAATAATAGTTAATCTTTTGGATAATAACCTTTATTCTTAGTGAGAGTGTGTTTAAGTGTTAATTAAAGTAGTGTCCGAATTCACCTCACTTAAACAAAGTGTGCTTAGCAACCTACATTAGGCTTGTTATGTTTTACATCCAAGCTACACATTTTACAATATTGAAGATTAGGCATTTAGACTAGCTTACAACTATAAGAGTAACAAATAAATAACAGAAAAGTAGACCTCAATGTAGCATGTCTTGCCGAAAAAGTTTTTACAGATTAAAAAAACTGCTATATACTCAAACGATGAGCATTAATGTAACACCTCCGTAAAATGTTAGATTTATTTTATACGTAATCAATCTACAAAAATCGTAAAATATTTCACAGGAGACTTGAGTGAGCAAAAACTTAAGCTTTTCATTAGTAATGGCTGGCGAGAGACTGTTCCTTTGTGGATACCACCCCATAGCTGTTTCCACTAATTCCCCATAACGGTATACTAATAAATACCTTCGCTCTCGACTGATGAAGAAGGTGCTGATTTATTTGCCTTCAAGCACTGATAAGAATGAAAACCTTTGGCCCATATTCATGCCACCACATGAAAAGGATCTCTTTCATGTCGGCCAATCTTCTATGTTTTATCCAAGAGCTTTGTCTTGGTTCTTTGCGCTCAAATGGCTGTAATTAATCTTTTGCTCCTTGTATGAATGAGGTGACTTTACCAGTACTTTAATGAGAATCCTTGGAGTTATGATCCGGTGAAGGCGTGAACTGCAGCGATGTCACATGACCAAATATACGGGACACGAACTTATCAAAGTACTAACATTATTCCAGAATCCTCATCTGTCAAGTAGGTTTACTTTGCTGAAAAGCCACCGTCTAGGTCACTTTATCAGAGGCTGTTGCCGAGGCAGCAGGGTTGCAGATAAGGGCGGCTTTCCACTTCTCTGTCTCTTTTTATTTTTTTTTTATTTTTTTTTGTCTAGCCGAGCAAGCTCCTCGTTATAGCTATTTTTAAGACATTATCTAGAAGTGGTTGCACCGCTCGGAGTGCCATTCTTGAGGTTTCAGCTAGCGTTTAAGGAATTCCTTATTAGATCCTTTTATTGGGTATTATTTTTTTACATTTGTCATCCGCCGCTCAACGGAGTGCAGAGGTATTACTCCGAGTTGAACGGAACGTTGAGCCCTGCCCCTCTAAATAGCATTCGCCTATTCTAATACGGCAAATTACGAAGCTGAGCACATGACGCCCGAGTCTCTTAAAGTGAGGAAATTATAACTTGAGAGTGGAGAAGCACAAGATGAATATGAAAGGAATAGGCGAGCAGTTAACAGATTTTGGAAAGGTGGCAGGAGAAGAGCACCGCAGCACACAGTATGGATTGTTACTAACACCATAACACAAAACTCATGTGGCCGACACGCAGCCCCTTGGTGCTACGAGGGCGTCGTTAAAATGGTGATGGTACGCGAAGTGGATATTCTACGTCGAGCACGATTGCCTCTACCAAGTACCTATAGAAAAGGATAAGTAACCACATTTCGATCTCCGCAAATATAAGGTATCAAGATAGAACTAGAAAAGTATCAGGGACAGTTATAAGTTTTGGCCATTGACTCTAGACCCTATTCCAAAAGCAGGATAAACCGAGCCCCTACCCCACAGATATGAGAGCATTATTCCATCCATACAAGGGCGGATGAGACCTTTTGTATAGTGGAGTAACTTGAAGAAAAGCGAAAAAATAGAGATCTTCGATCAAAACGCTTAAAACAGATAACTCCCAGTTTCTTTGAGGCCACCCTAGTCACAACCACTGTGATTGAGGTTTTCAAAATTTATTTGTTTATGTTTAGGCCAAGGATGATGTTTATTTGTCAACAGGAGAGACGATAGAGCCTAGAAAAATAGAAGATAAGAAAATTTAATTGTCGTTAACTGAGAGAGAGAATTTAATGTAGAAAAGCTGGTACTTGGATTTTTAAAGAATACAATTCACAAGCTTAAGACGAGCCCAATACCCGTGAAAATTCTATCCAGATCAGCGGAATAGATGGAATAAGATTAAAGGACGAGAGCAATTCTTAGAAGTAGCGAAGGAGAGCATAATTGCTTTATGAGTGTAAAAGAATTACTCAGTATA
>JABUQX010048896.1:40000-41067 GCA_015478945.1 Trachelipus rathkii | reverse complement strand
CTGTCACGCCACTTTACTCTGGATGAAGGCGTTCGGCAGGGTAGTGTTCTAAGTGTACTACTATTTGCTCTCGGATTTAATGACATTGTTACTTCTATACCGAGCGGACGGTCAATTTTTAATCTCTATGATTGAGATTTGCGTTATATTTAGGCCGGTGCCAAGCTGCCTTAATTCTCCGAAACCGGCAACTTCAACTAGCTATTGAGAATATTTCAACAATGGGGTAACTCACATGGCTTACATTTTTCTCCCAACTAAAACCTCAGCAGTGCTTTTTCAGAAAAGGGAATCGAGCCAACTTGCCAACCGGATGTGGTATTTCACATCCACTCGCGTCCCTTTGAGTTAATTAATTTAATTCTGTAACACATAATAAATCAATTTAATATTATATTAAAAAAATCTGTTTTACCCAAAAAATCATCACTAGGAACCCAAAAGCCCTAATATATATATATATTATATATACTATATATATTTATATATATATATATATTATATATATACTATATATACTATATATATATATATATGATATTATAATATTATATAATATATATATATATTATATACTATATAAATATTATTATATATATATATATATATTTATACTATATATATATATCATATAATATATATATAATTAGTATTATATAATATATATATATATATATATATATAGATATATATTAATATATATATATAATACTATATATATACTATATTAAATATATATTTTAGTATATATGAATTATATAATATATATATATATATATATTGATAGTTTATATTACTAGTTATAAATATATATATTATATATATAATATAATTATTTATATATATATATATAATATATATATATATATATAATTTATATATATATATTTATATATATAATATATAGCCCTGCTACCTCACGGCCAAGGGAGGGGGCCTTTCAAGGAGGGGGAAAAAAACAAAGGATACTGTAATACAAGGATATCTATGCTTCCGTTCATTAGGTGGGCAAAGAGGGTGTCTTGAGAGAGGAATATCTGAATACAGTCAGGAAAACAGAATGAGTG
>JABUQX010048896.1:17500-30000 GCA_015478945.1 Trachelipus rathkii | reverse complement strand
TCAATAACTATTGAATTTTTTGAGTTTCATGTTTTTCTATTTTCTTTTCTTTTCCATTTAGAAAACTACTTCTAATATTTTGAATACGTGAGTTTCCGAGTGTGAGAGAGCGTGGAAGAGAGAGTGTGTGTGTTTTATAATATATTCTAATTTCTTTGGCAAATTTAAGCATTTAACATCATATACAACCCATGTTTTTTTTTTTCTCCTACATAAACACAACAAAATAATAATAAGTTCTTTGTATAAACACAAATCAAAAATAAGTTCTTATGTATGAACTTAGCATAGTAAGAGGATAAGTTAAAACAAGATTTTTTAAAATAGTTTTACTGAAAAAGTGCGTTATTAAATATATATATTATATATATATATATATGATATATATATATATAATATATAGTATATATATATATTATATATATCATATATATATATATATATATAATATATATATATATATATATATTATAATATATATATATATATATAATTATATATATATATATATATAGTATATATATTATATATATATATAAATATATTATTATATATACCATATACTACTATATATATATATATATATATTATTGAGTTTGTGTACAGGACCCACCATGGCTCACAAACCCGCCCACACGGGGTTGGGAAAAAAAAATCAAACACCATGGGCGGGTCCGAGCATACAGTATTTCAAGCTTCAGAAAATAAGATTGAATAGAGAAATGAATATTCAGTCCAATTAAAAATAAACAAAAAACAAAACAAAAAAGTACATCCTTGCATTATAAAGTCCTAGTATTACGTAACAAAATCAAATATTGATGAAGAATATTCACTTCTTGTATAAAAAACAAGAAAAATTAGAGGTTACTACTAAGTGGAAGATTCAGGATAAGTTATGGGGATAATCTTTTGGGAAG
Source organism: Trachelipus rathkii (assembly GCA_015478945.1). Taxonomy (NCBI): domain Eukaryota; kingdom Metazoa; phylum Arthropoda; class Malacostraca; order Isopoda; family Trachelipodidae; genus Trachelipus; species Trachelipus rathkii. The sequence continues at coordinate 29,080 of JABUQX010048896.1, read as the reverse complement.
GGTTATGGACCGTATAAGTAGAAATGACAAAAGCGGCGAATAGAGTCCCAGCTGGGAACAATCAATGAAGATATGCGCGAACAGATTGCGGGGTATGACTTGCCGGACAAAATATTGCAAATGGGATGGGCGGTTCCGTAACATATATGACTGTGGGAGTGATATTAGTGTGGCAATACGGAGTGCGTGCAAGTTAAACACCCGTGTAAGCGTTTTCGTCGGTGGAGAAGACCACTCCCGATGATCGGCTTTATGTTTCTAAGTTTCGCTCCTCTCTGATCATTCGTCCAGCGCTCTTTGCCAATCGATCGAAACTCTTGTCGCGAGAGGCAAGTGTAGTAATCGTTGATGGGAGGTAGCCTTGTTGAATGGCATCGGAGGTTACCTGGAACACTCCGAAAGAGGACGGTGGCAATTTTTGCACCTCTTCTGTCCAGCGATTTCACTTGCCAGTTTACCCCTAATGAGAAGGGGTCACAACATAAAATAATTTGTTTCTTGCGGGAATAGAGCAGCCGAAGAAATTGCTGCACAGCAGATACATTGTGTTTTAGAATAAGGGGTTTTAAGCGCTTGTAGCGCGCTTGATGGCGAATCTGAATAATTGAAAAGGATTGACTTGGTTAAGGATTAGAATCGAGAAGCGCAAGATCATATAGCCATTTTAATTCTCTGTGAAAATTGAAGCATGAGGGGGAGGGTATGGAAGAGGTTGCGGTCAGGAAAGACAGCAGATACGCCCACACTGTTCCCAGGTTTAGACACATCATTAAATTACTGGAGTAAACTCATTCATGAACTGGTGGAATGAGACCAGGAATGAGTGCTTTTAACAAGGTCAGGTAGCAGAATGGCTTGATTTGGTTGGAGAGAGGTCAGAGCCAAGCAAATGGTGGAAGCGGGGAATAGCCAAGGTGTGTATCCTTCATCGTATGAGAAAGGCAGCACCTTTTGTAAAGAGATATTAAGAAAATTAAGGATGTTATGAACCGTGTTCGCAAATGGCCAGTAATTAGGATTCTGAGGTACCTCCTGCAGAATCGGTGTCAGGGCAGACGGTATTGGGGTTTGAAAACGAAGGTAACTTGTACACATGATGTATTCTTCTTCCAAAGAGAGAAGTGATCACATTGGCTTCAACTTCACAAGGCCTTACCCGGGGGACGATCGTTTAAGTCTCCAGTGGAGATACGATCGCCATCGTTTTGTTTTATGGATCCAACAGATGCAGTTAGAATAGGGAGGCCTGGTACCATATACTAACACACCGCCTTAGTTCAGCTTCGATCGGAACTAAGGGCGATATATTAGACAAGTAAAAAGGACTTTCGTCAGCACCCAATATATATATATATATAAACACAGAGGCCCCGAGGGATGACGTACAGGTCAAGGGCGCTTATGACAAGTTGCTTTTAGGTACATTTTAATATGCGGCATCTGCACTATGCTTAAAGTGGCCCATCTAGATGAGCCCTAAGAAATTTGACACTGTGAAGTTTACAGGAAATGGCGGCGACCATATAAGATTAGCGTAAGCTGAAGAACGGTGCAAGTCCCTTCGATTCCCTTTTTTTCTTAAAAAGCACTGCTGAGGTTTTGGTGGGAAAAAAATGGAAGCCATGGGAGTTACCCATTGCGAAATATTGTCTCCAGCAAGTTGTCTTGCCATTTGTGTTCAAAGGCAAAGGCTTCGCACCCGGCTAAAAATATTAACGGCAAAGTCATCAACATAAGATAAAAATGACGCGTCGCTGGCTATAGAAGTAAACAATGCATTAAATCGGGAGAGCAAATAGTAACCTATCCATTTAGAACACTGACCCTGTCCGAACGGCCTTCATCCAGAAGTAAAGTGGCGTGACAGAATAGAAGAGCACCGGAACGGATGGATCTGTTTGACAAAAGACCATTTTATGGAAAAAGAGGGCAGTTGTCCGCGAAAACCCGAGCAAATGGAGTTTTAAGGAACTCCAAGCTCTCCACGTTTGTCGTAGGCTTTTCAAGGCAAAGAGACACCAAGAACCATCCCAACCAGCTGAGAAGGCTTCCGGAGTCCTGGTCTGTTAAGCGATTGTTTGTGGGTCGTAATCATTTGTAATAAAACATGCGCCAGATCCGGGTTTTGATAACAAAAGCCTTGTGCTTCGACTCTTTGCCAAGCACCAGCGTGTTACTGCCCTTTGAAACAATGTTTACTCCATTAAAAAGTAAACAGGTATCCATGGCAGCGTGCAGTGAAATGGTCTTTGGTTCATCCGCCAGCTTTCGCGGATCTTTCCAGGTCTTCGGGATATGAATTACAAAAACTTGGGTCAAATAGATGGAAAAAGAAAGATTCATCCCAGATCTGCTCGTATATTATAATCCAGCAAAAATTTTGATGCCGAGGGATGTATATGACGGAGCATGATATACGAAATCATGTCTGGACCAAAGAGCACCCTCTTTGGTACTGCGCCAGTGCAGTTTGATACCCCGCAAGTTTAAAGAGACGATTGTAGGTATGATCTTCCCCTTTCGCTGTTAAAAAGTCTGGCAGTGCTGTGTCAGTTCTCAGTTTTTGAAAGGCTTCAGTGTAGCGGAATAAACTTGAATGGCTAGCAAAGCTTATAACCTAACGCATCCGCTCCACTGGTAGGAAGCGGAGAACGTAAATCAGGTATATCAGCCCATAACCGAAGACTGTGGTGAGGAGTTATTAGATCGACGAGATATTTTCTGTGTAACTTTCCACACTAAAGGAAGGGGAGTTGTGGAGTTAACAGTCGATATGTAAGTTCGAAAATATTGTTTACGCGTTTGACGATTAATTCGCTGAGATCTCGCTGCGGCTGCTTTAAAAATAATCATGTTTGGGGTGGTACGGGTCTTTTTGTATTGCCTGTAGAGTTTCTTCTTCTCTCGGTTGGCTTGTGCGCACTCTTGGGACCACCAAGGGGTTGCCGACCGCCTGCCTGAGGAAGACTGAGGGATGCAAAGCTTCCGCTGCCGAGATGACTACTTTCTGGAAGAAGCAAAAGGCATCATCAACAGTCGGAAATCGTTTATTGAAAGGAGAAAGAGGGATAGCTGTGGCCTGATAAAAAGGAGCCCACTCCGCTCGATCATAACGCCAGCTGGAGTTGGGTTTTTGCATTGGGCTTGGAACAAGCTCATTTAATGCTATTGGGTAATGATCGCTGCCGAATAAATAATCAACGGACCAGTTAAAACGATCCATAACAGGAATGGGAGCAAAAGGGAAATATCAGATACAAGAAGAAGTGGTAGTTATGTTATCTAAAACGTTCATAGGTGGGTGTCCTGTGTTAAGGCATCCAGGGAAAAGGGGGCTAGGAGATTCTAATTAAGACTTGAATTAAGATGGAGAAATACTAGAATACACCCATAAAGGTTGAAGTCATCCTAGCTTTTATAACAACCGGACAGCAGGAAAGCTGTTTAAACAAGAGCCTGCTAAGTCGAATTTACGTAAATCACTACTGCGAGCTAAGTGAGATTGAAACCTATAGTAAGTCGATGGACAAGTGAATTCTTGCCGCTACTGCCATGAAGTTGTGTTTGGAGAGCGGACTGGGAATTAGGGGAAAGATTTGTTGAATGAGGTATTCCTTCCCCTCCCCTATCTTGTACCTCTGTTTCTAATAGAAGTTAACGGCAATTTATATTCAGATGGTTGAAAGAAGTCAAGATGACATAGTCGAAGTTCTGCAAAACATAATACACTTTGGTTGTACATTATTTTATTAGTTGAACAAGTTCATTCGAAATTAGTTTAAGTGGTCAGCCACGCGACAACTCCATTGAGGAAAGTACGTCATGGTTGAGTGTCTTTGTATCCTATTTATAGATATATATGTGTGGTCTATTACAGACACGCGTTATGTTCCATACGGCTGATATAATAATATATGCTAGAATAGAGCTCTCTTATCAGATGGAGAGAGAACAAGAAGGTTGAGACGTGGGTCTCGAGAGGAGGGGGAACAAACCTTTATCTAGGGGGAAAATGGGGTGAGTGCGAGTGACAAACCAGAGCATTTTTTAGAGGTGAGTATGACTCTTTTAGGAGGAGTTTTCAGATGTATTGGTGAAAGAGCTTCACCACTGAATCGAGATCGATAAGTTGAATTTCAAACTGAATCCAAGCTTGTACGAGGGTGTTGGTTGGTCAATAGAAAATGAGCATTCGTAATGAGCTCCGTGTCTTATTGAATCTAGTGGAGCTCATTATAGCAGAACAGAATCCGCTGTGGCAAGCAGATTCAGGGAAATGTGGGAGGGGGACATAGGATTGTTTCAATGGAGAATGGGGATAGATAGGTGTATCCGGAAGGGTCATTGTCTTTTGAGAATGTATTGGTTACGACATCGAGTTCCAGATTGGGATTCGATGAATGGCAAGGTATGATTCTGGAGATTTTCCAGCACCCTTTCATCATGCCGGTGTATATTTCGCAGTGCCGACAAATTGTGGCAGATTTGATTGGAGAATAGGGACTGCTGGGCTCTATCTTTATGCTCCAAACCAGACCCAGAACGCTAGAGCGTCCACCCACCCCTCCCCCTCATGAGCACAGTTGCGTTGCATAACATAGATCGATCTAGTTTGCGACGTTTACGGTATTGAAATCTCTCTCATATTCCACCTTGCTCTCGGAAGTGCAGGAAAGCATATATAGAAAGAACTCGGTCATCGCATCAAGCTCCATTTGGACTATTGATCCCAATTCATCTTCTAAGTATAGAATCCTGTTAAAGAGAGGCTGATAAAGGAAAACTCGGGACGAAGTGTTATAGGAGGAATTAGAAGCAAACCTAAAAAACTGTCCTTGTAAGACTATAGATGGTTTAGGTGAGATGTTCATTAGCTGGGGATGGTTTGCGGATTTACAGTCTGTTGAAAGCCTTTGCATTTGTCTCAGAAGCTTAGCACCTCTTATGGCAGAGGTCTCTCTCAGTTTGCATTTTTACATCTGGGGTTACTGTGTCTTTGTTTAGAAATTCGGTTGCTCTATATTTTTAACGGGAATATTCTTTAACGTGGCGACTATTCTTTTTCTGTGTTGTTTGAACATTTCGTTACCGGGGGCGTTTTAGTTAATAGTTGCGGAGCGAATTAAGGGACAAGAGACCGTTCCTCTGTGCGCATAAGTTGTGAACCAATTTGCGTGCGAGTATCGGAAGTGTGTCTTGGCAGGCAGTGCTTCTTTCCAAATTTATATATTGGATGAGCTAGCTTAGTTTCAATTGCTATCTTGTGCTGACAGAGTTAATACCTCAGGATAGGCTTGTTCCGCATGGCTTTTTTGGACGGGGATTGAATCAAGGGACTGCTTTTGTAACTCTTTTTGAGAAGTTGGGTAGTGTGCACTAAGTACAGGTAGACTGTTGCAGTAACCTGCGCTGAGTTTCAGACGGAATTTAAGAGAGGAGTTCTATTAGGATAGGGTTGTGTGGCGGATTAACAGCGCAGAGGCGTGGGGGCAGTGTAATTGTGGCGAAGATTGATTTTGACTTTGTCTCAAGTATTTTGTCAATATAGAGCTGGCGGTAAGCATCTCTTCCTGCTCAATTTATGTATGGTACATAGCTCTAAAAACCTCCTGTTCCAAACAGGTTAAGACGGGCATTGAAAAGAGGAATCACTGTGGGTCCTTTACAGTTGCTGCAGTAAGGGTGATTTTCACATGGAGTTGAAATAATTCTCCGCAGATTAGGCATTATGTCTTTCCTGTCCCCTACGAGTAGTTTTCGGGGATGACCAAACCGTTGCCATGTAAGCAACGTCTGCGGTTCGAGGGATAACGTGCGGCAACACTGTAACTTGCTGAACTCTATTTTGACCTTTGTAGGTGGATAAGGGGTATTAAAGGTCAGCAGTAAAGGATTTGGTTTGTCAGGCGAGTCCCGACGAGGGGAAATCTATAAATGTTGTGTAACGGAAAATCTTTCTTTGGAATTCTTCCAAAATGACAGCTGTGTCTTCGTCTCTCTGTTCATAACAATAAATAGTGCCTTTAGATGTGTTTCTTATTTCATCAGGAGTAGAAATAAGAGGAATATTTGCAAGAGACGTTAAGGATGACAGAATGGAACTTTGATTTCGGTTAGCAGCTTTTACGAGAATGGACCCATTCCTCATCAATGTGACTGGAGGGTCTTCAACTCCTAGGGCTTTTTCAAGTGCCCTACTGAGAAGAATGGTTCTGTGCTCAGTAAGAGTTTTGGAGGTAGTGGATCGCAGTATGTAATACATCGGGAATGACATGTCTGCTGACATTCCTGGAGGGGGTGCAGCGTATGGAGTAAACGAATGAGTACGACTGTTACGGGGGGCACCTTTACGGGATTGCCCGGGCCGTTGGGGCACCTGGGGTGTTCAAGGTTTGCTGGTCGACAAATCGCGTGAGTTTGCAAAGGACCTAACTTAAGTGGTAGGAGAAGGAAGTGCGAGCGAGTAGTACAGGCCTAGAAGAGTAGGGACCGTGGTAGGTCAGGCTGCTCACCGACAGATGGTAATGTTGTTGATGTTGTTTAACTCACCTTTATTTAAACACGTTATTTCATTTAAAGACTTTTCCATAAAAATTTTTTACCACAAACTTCGTCTCCATGGATGAACAGCATAGCAATAAAGCAAATGAGACATAAATGTAAATAACAGGATGGGCTGGAAAGGCATATATTTCATAAGGAAAGGTAATCCTTCTCTCCACAGCAAGTAACAGTCCAGAGACCCACACAACCACCCGGACCCCACCCCGTAGGGTGGGCTGTGGATGTGGCCTCGGAAGATCCTCCCAAAACTTTACGTGGGTGACCCACCCGCGTACCACACGGCACCTAATATCTTCACGTAAAGTCCGAGATTATACACACAAAGTGCAGAACAGCCTCCATATGTGGTTAGCAAAGGTTCGGTTCCCTACAATTGGCGGCCCGATCAGAGGTAAGCTTAAATAACCGGTTTTTCAATGGTACCCCCATCCATGGGGAAGAAGTGTGAAACTGAAAAACTGAACTGAAAACCCGTGCGACAAAAGGCACCGGATAGCCTAAGGGGCTGTGATGGGAAAAGGGGAGGGCTACCTTACACAAATACAAAAAATTAAAGGGACTTAGGGTGGGGAATTTAAAAAAAAAAAAAATGAGCACATAACGTGCTGGGGGTCGAAGGTTCACACATATAAGGACCCATTTCTGCAGTTGGTTCTCACAGGCTATGCCATTGCCCAAAGTTAATTCAAGGAAAACATAACACGACTATGAGAATCCAAATTACACCCGGTCCGGGCATATATATATAATATATATATATATATATATAATAATATATATTATATATATATATATATAGCTATTGTAAAGTGTTTATATGATTTAAATTATATATATATATACAGTACTGGCATATTTATTATGGATTTTTTTAAAATTTGCTTTTTTTGAATAGAAAGGTTATGAAATTTAATTTATTTCAATTTTTTTGAATTTATTTTAATACATCAGGACAATATAAATATTTTAGTACTTGGTTTGGACACCTTTGGCACCTGCAAGTGCTTTAACGCGACTGGGCATGCCAGTAATTAAAGTTCTGCACAAATTCCGGATTTTTTCGGAATGAAACCAAACCTGAATAAGACGTTCCATGAGCTTTACTTTGGCCGTAATTGGAACATCGTGTATTTCATCTTTCAACACGGACCACAAACTCTCAATAGGGTTCATGTCAGGTGAATTTCCAGGCCATGGAAGTACCTCTAAGCCATTCTGTGCGAACCATCTCTTTACTAACTTCGCTGAATGACACGGGGTGGAGTCCTGTTGAAAAATCCAAGGTCTATCGCCAAACCAATCCCTTGTTTGAGGTAGTAAACGAGTTTGTAGTACATTTATATACTTATGCTGGTCCATGGTGCCTTCAACAATCATCAATCGACTTGGGCCATGAACAGAAATGGCACCCCACACCATGATTTTCTGTGGAAATTTTACCGTTTTTTTCAGGCATTCGGGTTTAAATTCCTCACCTGATCGCCTTCTCACGCTCTGCACACGATCATCAAGCACAGCAATGGTGGATTCATCAGATAATACAATCTGGAGCAATATAAAACACAATATGAACAGTAGGAAAAGCATAGAAGATGATGCAAGTAGTGAAACAAGTACAGAAATTCATGATTTTAAACCATAGATGGTTGATAATTCAGTAATAATGATATTTTCAAGTGTCATTGCGATTTTACTAATAACAAATGCTCTTTTATGAGTGATAAAAGAAATAATATCTATCTGATCAACTCTTACCTGCTCCCATTGCTCAGAAGTCCAATGAATATGAGTCTGAGCCCAGGCATTACGTGCCCGTTTCATTTCTAAAGTTAGTCTAGGCTTCTTTCTTGGACGATAGGCTTTTAATCCAGCATCTAATAGCCTCCTATTGGCGGTTTTTATAGAAATAATAATCCCCTCTGCTGATAGAACATTGGAAAGCTTCCTACATGATAGTCTTCTATTTTTCAGAGCCATTTGAACTATTTTTCTGTCCTCCCTGGGTGTTGTTTTTCTTTTCTTTCCACATTTACCAACCCTATTTGAGCTAAAACTGTAACCGTATTTCAATTTCTTTTTAATATTACTTACTGTTTGAGTTGAAACCCCAAGTTTTGCTGCAATTTCTTTCTGTTTTAAGTTGCTCACTTGCAATAACACATTAATCTGTCCGACTTTCCGTGGACTCAAATCACTAACTTTACCCATATTTGATCACTTTTATAAACTACCAAAATATCTGAAAATAATGGTATTATTATTAAATTAATACAATAAAACACTAGTATACACTAATTATAACAAATAATAAAAGTTGTAAAACATCGCTAACACACACAACTCCCGTGAAAGCAGGACATCAACTTAACGTGAAAATATAATAAACACTGAATAATTCACCAAATCTGTCATTTTTGCCAGATACTGCCACACAATACTTTAAAGTTTGGTAAATAAATAGTAAAATATTTATATTATCCTGGTGTATTAAAATAAGTTCAAAAAAGTTGAAAAAAATTAAATTTCATAACCTTTTTATTCAAAAATAGCAAATTTTAAAAAAATCCATAATAAATATGCCAGTACTGTATATATATATATATATATATATATATATATATATATATATATATTGGATATATTAATGTAAATATATATTTATATATATATATATATATATATATATAATAATAATATATATATATATATGTATATATATATATATATATATATATAATATCGATATAATATATATATATATATATACTATATAATATTATATAGATATATATAATATACTATATATATATATATATATATATATATATTGCTTTGGGATCGGTGAAACAAACAACTATGATGGTATAATATTATATGTCATATAATATATACATACAAATATAATATCATATATATAATAATAACTATAATTATATATATATGTTAATATATAGTATATATATATATATATATTATATAGTATATATATACAGGACCGTATTTAACTATCTAGCACCCCATGGGGCCCAAAAAAGAATTACGCCCCTTATATATAATATATAGATAGATATATAATTATATATAATTATATATATATATATATATAATATATATTATATATATATAATATATATATATGATATATATATATATATATAAGATATATATATATATATATGTTATATAATAACAATACTTGCATTATTACATCTACAATGTCAAATTAATGATTCATTACAGGTTTTCGTCTTGCCTTTTCGTTAGCAAATTTGTCAATAATATCTTCGTAATCTAATTTTACGGTGAAATCATTTTCAATAGCAACTACAGCAAGATGAACTAAACGCTGTTGGGACTGGGACGAACGTAAATAATTTTTAACCCTTCTAAGTGTGGAGAATGATCTTTCAGCTGAGCAGTTTGTCGCAGGAATACATAAAAATAATTTTAAAGCAATATTCAGATTTGGATATATATCATGAAGGCTTTTGGTATATAAATATTTGTTTAATTGGGGACAAGGTTTGACTGCCATTACCTTCTTCTAAAAGCAAACATTTTAAGTGAATGCATTCTGCTCCAAAATCTTCTAAGTCGGATCGATAGATTTTTTGTAATAATTTAGCTGATTTATGAATGTCGTCTGGGTCGGTTTCGGTGAGATTTGATAAGAATAAAAACTTTTCTGAAAATTCGCTGTATGCAAAACTTCGCCTATTTAATTCTGTTGACAGTTTATCTAATATAGTATTGAAGCTTGCTTGAAGAATGCATATTTGATAATTTTCTTCTTTCTCAGATCTTAGTTTAGATACATTCTTGATGTCTTTTTGTGTAAAGATTTTCAATTTTTCTTTGGCACAATTTTCGTAGGTTTCTAATGAACTTCTAATTTCATTAACTAAGTTACACAGGGAGTTATGCAAATTAATAACGGTGGCCACATCCATATCTTCAGATTGCAATTTTTTTATTTACAGAATCAAATCTTTCAAGTATTGGTTCCCATATTACAGACATAAAGAGTATTTCATAGGAACTCAATTTTTTCAAATTCCCTTTGCCTCTTGCTGAATGACTGGTCTCTCATTTTTATCTTCAGATATAGAGTTTAAAGCCTTAACAATAGCTTCCAAACCTTTGTTTAGACTTTTACAAGCTTCTGCTCGAGCTGACCACCTTGTCCCACATAGTGTTTTGACAGTATATTCTTTGAAGAAAGATTCTAAGATACCCCAACGATGCGTAGAGCCCGAGAAAAAATTATAAAGATTCTGAAGCAAAGCAAAAAAAGAAACCGCCTGTTTACAACATGTGGCAGCGCTAGATCCCACTAAATTAAGGGAATGAGCTGAACATGGTATGAAATATGCTAGATGGTTGACCTCTTTAATTCTTGTTTGCAGGCCAGAATATATTCCTGACATATTAGCAGCATTATCATACGTTTGACCCCGACAACTGCTTATTTCTAATTCATTTGCTTTGAGAAAACTCATCACCGTTTCCGCTAGTTCTTTACCTGTATAACCAGGATTTTTAATAAATCCTAAAAAGCGTTCTTTAGGCGTACCTTCTTTGCTAACATATCTGATGATAAAGCTCAGCTGATCTTTATGAGTAATGTCTGGAGTGGAATCAACAATAATAGAAAAATACTTACTTTCCTGAATTTCTTTCACTATTTCACTGATTACCTTTCTAGCCATAATTTGGATAAGTTCTTCGTAAGTGCTATGTGATAAATAAGAAGTGCTTCCTTTGCCAGAATTTTGACATTGAGATAGGTGATTTTGTTAAAAAAAGGTCAAATTCTGCAATAAGTTCCAGACACATCATAAAATTTCCATTTCGAACAGAGCCAGCTATTTCATCATCGCCTCGGAATGGTAACCCCCGTGAGGAAAGTTTCTTAATAACAGCAATAACTCTTTGTAGTACATTTCTCCAATATTTTACTTCTTCTTCTAATTGAGAGAGCAGCTGCTTGTCAACTCTACATAATAATTTACTTAG
>JABUQX010048895.1:22500-35000 GCA_015478945.1 Trachelipus rathkii | reverse complement strand
AAATGCAGAGGGGGTATGGTCTTGGTGGATTTTTTGCCAAGCTATGGAGAAGTGCAAGGCCTTTACTCAGGAAAGGCGGGGAATATATAGGTAAAAAAGCTATAAGAACAGGTTTGCATACTATTCAAGATATTGCTGCAGGAAATAATCCTCGTGCAGCATTAAAAAGACGTATTGCCGATGTTTCAGATGAGATGTTGGATGATGTTAAGCGTAAAATAAGACGTAAAATGTCAGGTCAAGGACGAGGGGGCAAGAAGATTGTCATAAAGAAAAAGACTAAGCGGAAAAAAACCTCTAAAGAAAAAATGTATTGATGTATTTGCTATTTAATTACTAACTAATAACTTTTATACGAGCTGTGTATATAAGTAAGGTTTTTCATGAAAATGTTCATTATACGACCAGAGCTCGTACATGCAAGATGCATTTCCTTCATCCTTCTAGTCCTGATTGTTGTAAGAGTGAATTGGATCTCTTCTCCATGAACCCTACACAGATTAGCGTTAGCGAGTCCAACTTTATCAGTATTAATCCTCTGCATTCAATTACCAATACAGATGTTCCTCTAGAGTTCAATATTCCAGGTACTTCTGATCAGTACTTAGATCCCTCTAATGTGTTTTTATATGTAAAAACGAAATTGACAAAACCTGATGGTACAGATCTTCCTACGGGTGATGACCATATAGTATATACAGAATCAAATTTCCTGTATACATGTTTCTCCCAGGTTGAAGTCTATCTTAACGGAACTTCACTAGGTGCATCAGCGGCTAATTATCCTTATAGAAGCTATATAGAACATTTGTTAAATTATTCAGACGATGCTAAACAATCTCATCTCAAATCATGTGGTTTTTACAGTTTCAAAGATGAAGCTGCACATATAGATAAAGCAGCTAAAGTCATAAATAATACTTATGAATTTTACGGTCGATTAAATGGCGATATCTTCTCTCAAGAAAGACTCATTCTACCATCTGTAGATACTAGAATCATTTTATCACGGTCAAATCCTAAATTTGCTCTTAAAATAAAAAGTAAACCTGCTGTTACAGCTGTATGTCCAGAACCTGTTTTCAAACTGTTGGAGGCTTATCTCTATGTCAGAAAAGTGAAATTATCACCACAGCGACATTTGGAAATTGAAAATTCGCTTTTGAATACTACAGCAAAGTACCCTATTAAGAGAGTTGAAACCAAGATATTTAATTTCACTCAAGGATTATCGAGTATCAATATCCCTAACATTGTGAACGGAAATTTACCACAGAAAGTAATAATAGGGATTGTCGAACATGAAGCCTACTCCGGGAATTATAAAAAGTCACCCTATAAATTCACACCTTTCGGACTTAGGGGCATCAGTTTACATGTGAATGGACTTCCTCACGGACGTGATTATGAAATGTTATACAACGGAGACCTATCTCTCTGTACACGCCCTTTTTACGACTTAATAGCCAATACTGTATCATGTAATGATAGCGGGACAGGCTTAAATCTTGAAGAATACGCAAAGAATAGTAATTTATATGCGTATGATCTTACTGCAGACCTTTCAGCTTGTAACGCCTATCATTTAAACATTTTGAGAAAGGGCACCTTAGGACTAAATCTCTCTTTTGGATCGATTCTACAATCGCCCATCACTGTAGTGGTCTATCTTGAGCATCCTCAACTCATTGAAATTGACAGAGTACGCAACGTACTTTTGAATTATTAAAGATGAATGAAGAGGAAATAAAATCGGTGTTTAAAAATGATCCTCGCTTTTTAGGTGTGTTTGCTATTAACGAAATAAACTCTGTAAAGTTGGAGAAGGACACCTGCTTCATATTCAATACATTGCCTCGTCACATCACCTCAACAGGACATTGGATTTCCGTTTATAGAGCAGAAACCGATACTGTTCACATAATTGATTCTTTGAACTTAAAATTTATATTGAATAATCATTATATTACCTTATTTTTAAAATATAATAATGTAAGCTGTGTAAAAACTATGTCTTACCCTGTTCAACCCTTATATTCCAATTTATGTGGAGTCTATTGTATTTATTTCATTATATGTTTTTTTAAATAATGTATGTTTTAATAAACTTGTAAATATATTTGATGCTAAAAATTTGTATGTCAATGATTTTATAGTTTCTGATTATGTGTAATAAATGCTTTAAAATGAAAAAAAACGCGATTTTACTTCCTTTAAAACTCGTAATTATATATAAAAAGTTATTTAATAAAATCGGTTACCAATGTTTATTGAAAATAAAATGGTTTAGTATAACAGAAACTCTGGTGTGTTTTTATTCTTAACATTAAAATTAAAAATAAAAAAGTTTTTAAAACCAAAATAAAAAAATAGAAATAATAAATAAAAAAGTATTAATATAAAAATATTAAAAAAAACTAAGGTTAATAAATATATGAGTTAAACAGTAAAGCAGAAAGATTAAAGCAGTAAGCAGAAAGTTAAAGCAGTAAAGCAGTAAACAAAAGCGTACTAATCCCCATAGGTGTTAGGTAACACCTCTATTGTTTTACTGCTTTACTGCAAAGTTAAAGCAGTAAAGCAGAAGGTTAAAGCAGTAAAGCAGAAAGTTAAAGCAGTAAAGCAGAAAGTTAAAGCAGCTAAAGCAGAAAAAGTTAAAAGCAGTAAAGCAAAGAGTAAAGCAGCTAAAGCTGCAAAGTTAAAGCAGTAAAGCAGAAAGTTAAAGCAGTAAAGCAGAAAGTTAAAGCCAGTAAAGCAGAAAGTTAAGGCAGTAAAACATGAGCTTAAAGCCAGTAAAGCAAGAGTTAAAGCAGCTAAAGCAGGTAAACAAACGCCATACTAATCCCCTAGGCGCATTTAGCATGCCTTTGTTTTACTGCTTTACTGCTTTAAGTCATATTTGCTATATGTTTTATAAAATTTCGTACAATTGTAGTAAAAATGAAATGACTCATAGTATATTTGAAAGAAATTCTTGAAAATGTTTAAGTATGAAATAAAATGAATGTCTTCATGATTATATATATTTTTTCGTTTCGCGCCGGCTAATATTGCGTCTGGGACGCACGCGGCGGCTGGGTACGCGGGATATGCGCCTGCGGGCGCACGCGCCGGGCGGGAACGCGGAAATATTGCGCCTGGCGGCGCACGCGGCGGCGTTTTCGCGCGAGGCTGACCTGCGGACGCGGACTCTGAAACGTTTGCGATCACTGTCTCAACTGTGTAACTCTTTAGATATATATTCTGTCATGCTATATAAGTGTTAGAAAAATACTAACTCATAGTAGGAAGCATTCTAGCAGATTGTAATGTACACCATTCGATTCCTCTCATACCTTATTACCTAGGGGTAGACAACCCATATTAGGCTATTCTAGGCTCAGGGGAGGCTAGAAAAGGCTTGCAAAAAAGTGCGCCACTCAGTTGGCACTATGTGCACTCACTTGGCACATATGTGGCACTCACTGCACTCATTGGCACTCCACTGGCCACTCATTGGCACTCATTGGCCACTCACTTGGCACTCACCTGGCACTACCTGCACTCATCTAATACTCATAGAACACTAATAGAACATCACTAGGTACTTCTTACGTGACATGAATATGTGGTGAACTCATCGTAAGCATCAATCGTTATAGCCGTTGGTCGTCTCAAGATAAATTATGTGACTCGGATGGTTAACCTAATGGTGATTAGACCGTATAGTGATGAGGCGAAATATTCATGGTCAAACAAGGTTTAGAGGACACAATGCAAAAAAGCGGCTAAGTCCCTGAACAGGCCCAAAGAACAAAAATTACCGGTGCGCAAATTGTGCACCCACGATAGTATAGCAGGTAAAAGGCCGCGAAAATAATCGATGGTCAAAAACAAGGTAAAGACAATCAAAAATAGGGCTAAGCCCCTAAGCGAAAGATCAAAAATTACCGTGCGGGCAAAAAATGACCCAATGGCAAGACCAAAGGGTTATCAAAAATTACCGTGGCGTCAAAATTGACCCATGAAGAACAAAAAGTTGGTTGAAAATTACCGTGGGCAAAATTGACCCAGTGGAATACAGAAGGGGTAGCTAAAATACCGTGCCCGGTCAAATTTGCACCCATGCGTATATGGCAAGGTCACAGGCCTAAATCGGATGGTCAAAACAGGTAACGACATCAAAAAGGGCTAAGCCCCTAGGTGTGGGCCAAAATTACCGTGGGCAAAAAATTGCCCACGGATCGAAAAAAATTAGGGGCGTAAAATAGGGGGGTAATACGTACAACGGTTGCTAACGCAACCGTTTGGCGCACCCTTTCTTCGCAAAGGGTGCTAAAAGATTACGGGTGCCGAAAAATTAGTAGGGGCCAAAAATCAGGGTTGCCGAAAAAAATTGGGGTTGCCAAAAAATCTAGGGGCCAAAAATTAGGGTTCTCAAAAAATTAGGGGTTCTCAAAAAATTAGGGTTCTCAAAAAATTAGTGGTTCTCAAAAAATTAGGGTTCTCAAAAAATACGACTTCCCCTAAAGACAAAAGGGTAGCGGGGTAAAAAATTTGGGCAAAATTGACCCATGGCAAATTCAAAGGTTAGTCGAAAAAAAGGTCAAGGCCAAAAAAGGTGAAGGCCAAAAAAGGTCAAGGTCAGGTAAAAAGGTCAGGTCAAAAAAAGGTCGCGGTCAGAAAAGGTCAAAAAAGGTCGCGGTCATTTTTCTCCGAAATGGCTCCCCTACTACTGACGTTACCATGTGTGTGTTATATTAAATGTTCAAAGTAACAAATTAATATAATAAATACATATGATACAAACTAATATTAATAATAATAATAATAATATAATAACAATAATAATAATAATAATAATATAATAATAATAATAATTTATTTTGTTTTTAAATTTAAAGAATATATAAAATAATAATAATAATAATAAATAATAATTAATAATAATGCATTAAGTGTCTGTTTGTCAATTTCGAACATATGATATATGAATCATCATAATCATCATAATAATCATAATAATCATCATAATAATCATAATAATCATGATAATCATCATAATAATAATAATAATAATAATAATAATAATAATAATAATAATAATAATAATAATAATAATAATAATAATAATATAATAATAATAATAATAATAATAATAATAATAATAATAATAATAATAATAATAATAATAATAATAATAATAATAATAATAATAATAATAATAATAATAATAATAATAATAATAATAATAATAATAATAATAATAATAATGAATAATAATAATATAATAATAATAATAATAATAATAATAATAATAAATAATAATAATAATAATTATTATTATTATTCTTGTTGTTGTTGTTGTTGTTGTTGTTGTTGTTGTTGTTGTTGTTGTTGTTGATTATTATTATATTATTATATTATATATTATTTATTATTATTATATTATTATTATATTATTATTATTTATTATTATTATTAATTATTTATTATTATTATTATTATTATGTATTATTATGCATTATTTATTATTATTATTAATTATTATTATTATTATTATTATATTATTATTATTATTATTATTATTATTATTATTATTATTATTATTAATATCGTTTGTATCATATGTATTTATTATATTAATTTGTTACTTTGAACATTTAATATAACACACACATGGTAACGTCGTTTTATTGTTACCTGCACCATTTGCGTTGTAGGCTCCTGCATTAGGTTTAAACGGCTGTAACTATTTAGGTGTTGCAGATTCGTCAAATGTTCATAGAAGGGATTGCATTCCAAATACTCTATTCTATCACAGATTTCATTTTTATACACCCGTTATGAATCAATATGTATATATAATATATATATATATATATATATACTATATATTTTATATTAAAATTATATATATATATATATCATATATATATATATATATAATATAATATATATATAGTATATAATATATAATTATATATATATATATATATATATGATAATTATATATATACTATTTATATATATATATATACTATATATATCATAAATTATATATATATATATATATATTAATATATATATATAATATATATATATATACTATATATAATATATATATATATATATATATAATATATATAAGTGTACGATGTTTTCTTTTTACGTCTGGCAGCACAGGTATGTTAGCTGGCCTGGCCAATATAATACTATAGGAGAAATGAAATTCTTACGTACGCCGATAACAAAGAAATTCACTCTTAGGAATAGGGTAGGAGCGAAAATTTCCAAATTAATTATTATTAACCGTTTATTACTAAAGTAGGTGTTTTTTTTTAATTTTGATATAAATTACTTTCTTATCTCTTCGATTTTATATAAAATTTTAATAATTTTAATTAAGTTTATTAACCATTTAATTTATTTTATTTAAAAAGACTCAGAAATATTGGGTAGGAGCTACCTACCTACCTACCCTATGTTATACGCCCGCTTGATATATATATATATTATATATATATATATATATATATATATATATATATATATATATATATATATACTATATATATAAATATAATATAATTATAAATATTTTTATATATAAATTTTGTAAATATTTTATTTTATAATTATATTTTTTAATATTTTTTTTTTTATATGAATCTAATTTTAAAAATTTTAAAAATTAAAATAAAATAAATTTTAAAAATATATAATAAATTTTTTATAAATTTATAATTATTATTAAATATATATATATATATATATATATAATAAAAATATATATATATAAGTTATAACCCTACACTATATATATATATATATATATCAGGCTTGGGTTCAAGTACATTTTGTCAAGTACAAGTACAAGTACTCTAGAATTGTTCAAGTACAAGTACAAGTACTCTAGAATTTGTTCAAGTACAAGTACAAGTACAAATATTTCATGAAAACTTATATATATATCATATATATAGTATTATAATATATATATATATATATATATATATAATTATCATATATTATATATATATATATATATATATATATATATATGATATATGTACGGTATTTATATAAGTAGTATATAATTATATATATATATATAATAATATATTATAGTAATATATATATATATATATATATATAATATATATATATATATATTGATATATAACTATATATATATAATATATATAATAATATATATATATATATATATAATATATATATATATATATATATTAATATTATATATATATATATATAGATACTATATAATATATATATATATATATATATATACGGTATATATATATATATATAGATATATATATAATATATATTATTTATATATATTATATATATATATATATAATATATAATATATATATACTATATAATATATATATATCTATATATGTGTGTGCCCTAGAACTGTGGGTGCTGTTGTAAGGTGCTCCAAAACTCTCTCCCTACAGGCATACTCTATCAAGTCTCCTCCATTAAGAGACCCGTGGGCTCCGACAGGTGTGAGGTTCTGGGTTGTCTGTAAATGACATGGACCCCCCCCCCAAATAAGGGAAACGCTCAGCTGCCATTATATATATATATAATATATATACATATATATTATATATATATATGATATATATATATTTATAACTATATATATATATATATATAATATACTTATATATATGATATATAATCTTCTAACAACTCCCTGGAAGCGCGCTTTCGCCTGTCAGTTGCGGTCCAGCATTCTTCGCCCTCTGGCCCCGAAACTCTACCCTAAAACACTCTTTATAGAAAAGTATTTTCTCGGCTCCCTGGTTTCCGACACCAAGTCCTTCGAGTTAAACACCTCTTTCAAGTATTGTTTCGCCCTTGCAGTAGAACTAAGCATCTTCTTCCATTAGTCTCAAAACTCCTTCTCCGGAGCTCTCCAGAGGATTCTGCTTCTAGGCTTTATAGATTCCAAACGCTGCGTCCAAGAGTGTACAAAGCAGAAGAAAAGACCGGGTTGCTAGCCCTGTCGCCCTTGAACTGTGCGAAGAAAAATCTCATATTCATATATATATATATTATATATATATATATATAGTATATATAATATATAATATATATATAATATATATATATATATATATATATATATATATATATATATATATAGACAGGCCCTTTTAACCATCATGCCCCCCTATGCAAAAAAAATTGACTCTAAAGCATATGTAATATATATATATATAATATTATATATAATATATATATATATATATATTATATATATATATATATATATATATATAATATATCTATATATATATATTATATATATATATATATACTTTATACAAAAATATAGATATTTATATAATTTATATATATACAGGTTATATATATATATATTATTTTTTCTTTTTCTTTTTCCTCTCCCAGGAAGGATTCTTCATCCTGTCAGCCGCGCAAGCGTCTTTCTCCAGACATCCCTCTGCTGCACTATTCCTCTTCTCTTTAGCACTCTCATTTTTGGTAGCTGACATCTTTCCAGAGAGTCCTCCACCGACTCCGCCCATCTCTTCTTCGGTCTTCCCCTTGGTCTTCTGCCCTCTGGTGTCCATTCCCATCTTCTTTTCGGCATTCTGTCCTGCTCCATCCTCTCCAGATGTCCCCACCATCTCAATCTCCCCACATCCATCTTCAGTATCATCATCTTCTTCACCCCTGTATCTTCTCTAATTACTTCATTCCTTATTCTGTCTCTCCTACTCTTTCCAATCATAGTTCTTAATACCCTCATCTCCGCCGCTTGTATTCTACTCTCCTCTCTTCTCGTTGTTGTCCATGTTTCCGCTCCGTACAACAGCGTCGGAGTCAGTATACTTTAAAAATCATTTTTTTAACCTCTATTCCGATGTTTTTATCTTTCATCATGGGCGTATAACGCTTCATAACAAATCCGATACTTTTTGGCATTCTTCTTTGCGTATCTTCCTCCACTTCCTCCCCTTTTGTTAAAACATCCTCCGAGATAACTGCAGGTATTTACCGCCCTCATCTCCTCCTCATTTCCTTCGGTTATTGTTAATATCTCTGTCTTCTGTACGTTCATCCTCATCCCTGCTTCCTCCAACTCCTCCGCCAAAAACAAACATCCACCACCTCACGAATCCGATCTCCTCTCTACTCCGCTCCAACATGCCAGCATAATTCCGCAATATTACTAATTATATTCCCTCACTTTCTTCCAGTCTCTCCCTCACTTTCCTTATCACCACGTCTAAATATAATATAAACAGCAGTGACGATAAAACACTCCCCTGCTTCACTCCTGTTTTCACCTCAAACCATCTATCGTTCTCGCACTCAGTTCTAACATTACAACTGCATTTCTCATACATACTTTCTATTGCCTTCTTTAATCTACCCTTCACTCCATAATTCCTCTCCATAGCTCTCCAGAGCTTTTTCCTTGGCACCGAATCAAATGCCTTTTGCAGGTCGATGAACGCTACAAAGAATCTCTTGCCATATTCCAGCATCTTCTCCGAGACCATTCTTAGTGTGAATAAGAGGTCCGTCGTTCCACTTCCTCTTCTATACCCGTACTGTTCTTCACCGAGTCTCGGCTCTACCTTCTCTCTCAGCCTCCTCTCCAATATTCTTTCGTTTATTTTCGCCAGATGGTCCATCAGTGAAATACCTCTATAATTATTACAGCTTCCTGCATCTCCTTTACCTTTATATATCGGTATTATTATTGCTTTGCCCCACCTTTCCGGCACCTTTCCCTCTCTCCAACACTTGTTCATCAAACTGATGATTCTCCCTCTCAGCTCCTCTCCTCCCTCCACCACCAACTCCACAGCCACTCCATCCTCTCCTGGGGCTTTACCCTTCTTCATCCTTTTTATAGCCTCCTCATATTCTTCTACCGTTATCTCTCCGCCTTCCTCCTCCCTCGTCTGATCTACAGCTTCTTCCTCTTGTTCTCTGTATTCTACATTTAGCAGATCTTCATAGTATTCGGTCCATCTATCATTTCTTTCTTCCGGTCTCACAAGAATCTCTCCGTTTCTATCTTTTATATTTCTAGTTACGGTTTTTGGTTTTCTATACGCCTTCGCCATCTTAAATAGCTTTTTCTTCCCTTCGCCCACATCTCTCGTTATTTCTCCTGCCATTCTCTCCGTCTCCATCTTTTTTGCCCTCCTCTTTATTCTCTCTGCCTCATTCCTTGCCTGTACATATTCCTCCCTTGCTGCCGCTGTTCTTCTTTTCAGCCACTTCCTCATTTTCCCTGTTTTTACCTTAATTGCTTTTTTCACTTCTTCGTTCCACCATGGTGTATGTCTCTTCCTAGTACCTCCTACCCATCTTTTACCAAGAGTTTTCTCTGCCACTTCCTTGATGAAATCCTGCAAGTCTTCGTTTTCTTCTCCATTCCTTAGGGTTTCCTGCATTTCCCGTTCATAATTTCGTCTCGTTTCTTGTTCTTCTAACTTCTCCACTCTGATCACTGCCCTCTTCTGCTCATTTACTCCTCCCTCCCCTCTTATCTTCATGTCCGCCACCACCAGTCTATGATCCGCATCCAAGGACACTGCCGGAATCACCTTTACATTCTTCACCATCCTTTTATCGGAGACTATCATGTAGTATATCACCGATTTTTGATCGAATTGTTGCGTTACCTGATTCCATCTATACCTCGTAAAGATGTGAGACTCTCTATGCTTGAAAAACGTGTTCATTATTTTTAGATCGTTTCTCACACAAAAATCAATCAACGCCTCTCCCTCCATGTTTCTTGTATCCTCTCCAAATGGTCCCAATACTCTCTCCATCTCTCTTTTCTTTCCTACTCTAGCGTTGAAATCTCCCATCAACAAGCACCTCTCCCCCTCCTCCTCCATCCCCACCTCTTCCTCCATCAATTCCATAAATCTAGTTTTTTCCTCCTCTGAGTGCCCCTGTTGTGGTGCATATACCTGGAATATTCTATATTTTATCCGGCCTATCTTCAATACGCACATCATCAACCTCTCATTTATAATTTTTACTCTCTGTATACATGGTGACAGTCTTGGTCCCACTATAATTCCGATACCATGCTTTCTTATTCCTTTTCTCACCCCACTATACATCAGAACAAATCCTTCTTCCATCTCTTTACCCTCCTCACACCCCCTCACTCTCATCTCCGCCATCCCCAACATATCTATCTTCCTCTCCTTCATGATATCTATTATCTCCTCCTCTTTATCTCCATAGGTACCCACATTTATCGTGGCACACATATAATTCTTGAAAGTGTTTTATATATATATATATATATATATATATATATATTAGTTATTATTTTTTTTTTTTGCTGTCGTTGTTTGCCGCGTTCTAGCCACCTAGGGCCGCCCTCATATTCTGCCGCCCTAGGCATTTGCCTAGTTTGCCTAGCGGTTAAGAGGGCTCTGTATATATATATATATATATATATATATATATATATATATATATAATATATATAGATATATATATCATTTATATAATATATTATATATATATATAGGTATATATATATATATAGTAATATATATATTTTATATATATAGTATATATATATATATATATAATATATATATATATATATATATATATATATATATTATAAAAAGTTCGCACCTCACGGGCATAGCCCTATTCTAGGAGGGGAAACTTCTCTAGATAATTTCTACCTAGGATCGGACAAGGATCTAATCCAGCGCCATTGCCTCTACTCTGTCGCTCTACGCGATTATATTATAATTAATAATATTATTAAATTTAATTTTTTTAAATTATATATATATATATATATATATATATATATATATAATATATAATTATATATATATATGCTTATTTAAGACAGATATATATTATAATATATATATATAATATTTCAATATATAAAATTTAATTTATAAGATAATATTATAAATATTATATATATATAAATTTTTTTAATATAATATATATATATATATATATATATAGATATATATATATATATATATAAGTAATAATATATTATATATTATATATATATATATATTATTTTTATATATATAAATTATATATATATATTTTTATATATATAATATATATATATATATATATATATATATATATATATATATATATATATATATATATATATATATATATATATATATATATATATATATATATATATATTTAATATATATATATATTATATATATTATATATATATATAACGGTAATTAATTCAGTTACAAAAAAACCGGTTTCGTTGCAAGGAAAAAAAAATTCAGAATGCCTTGCCCTGCCTTAAAGTTTTCATTATTATTATTACTATCATTTAGTTACATTTTCGATATATTGATTAAAAATTCTTTCGTGTTTTCGATATATCGGTACTCCTCAGAAATTGTAGCATTTATTTACATTAACGATATATCGATTGAAAAATTCCTTCAATATATTTC
>JABUQX010048895.1:7500-17500 GCA_015478945.1 Trachelipus rathkii | reverse complement strand
TCTCTCTTTCTTTCTGTCTGTCTCTCTTTCTTTCTGTCTGTCTCTCTTTCTTTCTGTCTCTCTCTCTCAAAAAAATGTTAAGATTTGATGTCTCATTATATTGACGTGAGTCTGTCCTAAATTTCATATGAGAAAGTAGTCCTTTCTCATAAGAAAAATTTAGCCAGTTAAACTTACAAAAACCACTCTTCCTATCCAAAGTTCTAAATAATTTACGAATATTCGTTGTTTTGGAGTAGGATTTTTCATGGATATATTCGAGATTTTTCATGTGTGAACCTGCAAGTGCTGCTGGATCTTACTTAGTCTGTACTTGTTTTGCAACATACGCTATTGTAGGGTATTTGTCGTAAAACCGATATAAGTGAAGTTACATCCACTTTCATTGCATTAAATTGGCATACGACATAATTATACACACTGCAGAGGGTTCACAATAAGTACTGGTACAAGAAGATAATTTTGATTGTGTGCGGTGCCCTTAGAATTTGCATAGGAAAAGAGACTTTCTAAAGCTAAGATATTCCGGACATCAAAATCAAATGCTAAATGTCCAATTACCTTAATATTACCTGAGAGAGTAAACATTTTTTTTATTTTAAATTTTGAGCTTCACACTATCCTTAATTATCTTATCTCTCTATACCTATCTATACCATATCGGAGGTATGGCTTTCGCCCTGTCAGCTGGACCAGCATCTTTTCCTTCTGACCCCGAAACTCTTGATCCTAGAGCATTCTAGAAAGGTATTTTCCGGCTCAATGGTTTCCCAATGTTACTCCTTGAGTTATTTTATATTCTCTTAGTTAAGGTTTCGACCTTCCAGTAGAACTAGCACCTCCTTCCATCTAACCTCGAAATTTGTTCTCCCAAAACTCTCCAGAAGATCATGTTTCCAGGAGCATTGGTTTCCAATACTAGTCCAGGAGTTATGCAATCAAAAATTTAAAGGGCAGGGTTGCAAGCCCTGTTGCCTTACTTACCAAATAATTTTAATCTTACTAATTATTTTTTGTAATTGTTGTATATAATTTTAAAGTTTAAGCTCCGTTATTAAAAAATAAAGTCATATTCTTGAAAATGTCTAACGTAAATATACGAACGCACGGATTACTTAAAAAGTAAACTATTATATTTTAATCTAGAATTGTTCCTGAAAAAAAATTGATGAAAATCTTTGGAAGGTATTTAGAAGTCTGGAGAAATCGTGCAAAAATTACATTAAACAAATACCGATTCATAATTTCTATTGATTCAGTTATTATTATTTATTCATTATTATTATTATGTTATTTATTATTATATTATATTATTATAATTATTATATTAGTATTTATAGTTATTATTCATGTATTAATTATTATCGTTATATTATTATTATATTATTATATTATTATTAATTATTATTATGTATTATTATTATTATATTATTTATTATTATCTATTATTATTATTTATTATTATTAATTATTATTAGTATTATACTATGTATATATTTCCAAGATTTATTAATTCATTAATATCTTTTTCTTAATAAATTATCTATTATATTTATTTTGATTTATTATTATTTATTATTATTATGATTATTATTATTATTCATTTATTATTATTTAACCTTATATTATTATTATTGATTATGTTTATTACTTAATATTATATGTCTGTTTATATTATTCATAATTATTATTATTATTATTCATTAGTATTATTATGTATTATTATTACATGTATTCATTAT
Source organism: Trachelipus rathkii (assembly GCA_015478945.1). Taxonomy (NCBI): domain Eukaryota; kingdom Metazoa; phylum Arthropoda; class Malacostraca; order Isopoda; family Trachelipodidae; genus Trachelipus; species Trachelipus rathkii. Next base: position 15,758 of record JABUQX010048895.1, on the reverse strand, counting down.
AGTATTATTATTATAGATAGTATAAGGGGAGGATCCTGAGGCAGAAGAGTCTAATTACCCATCGCTAAAATGGGGTAATACGGCCATGTCAGTAGGAGCATATCTGATATACTCAGTACCGTCCTGACCTTTTAAGCCTATTTTCTATATATTTCAAGCCACTTTTTAGCCTTTTTCTTATATTTCAAAGCACTTTTTAGCCTTTTCTTCTATAGTTCAGGCCACCTTTTAGACTCTTTTTAGCGGCTTTTTATTACTCAGATACCTTCCTGGACCTTTTTAAAGCATTTTCCTTATATTTCAGGCACTTTTTACCCCGTTTTTGCTATATTTTTAACACTTTTTACCCGTTTTTTTATATATTTTTAATACTCACGTACCTTCATGGGGTTTTTAGTGCATTTTTTTATTTTTTTATTCTTTTATCTTAATGTTTTTTTTTTTTTATTTTATTTTTTTTTTCGCGATTCCCCCCTTAAGAGGGGGGGCGTTTCGGAGTTCACCAACGCGTTTTCGCTTAACCCAAGGCCCCGCCAGCCGCACCGAACGCGCGCACCAGCACTGCACCACACGGAGAGTTTTTTTCGCTGTTTCGTCATCCTCGTTTTTTTCTAAAAAACTCATCTACTTTCAGCGTCCTTTTTATCCGAAATATTTCAGTTTTATTCAGCATAGATCATGAATGTATTTTAATATCCACAATGCATCCATAGACCACATACCACATCACCCTTATTTAGCGATAGCAGCGATCGACACACACAACAGACCACACACACGATCCTCATCAGTCCCAGTCCGTCCGCTCCTACCCCGTCCATCAGCTCGTGATCTCTATACCCATGTCCATTCACCGGTTGACTGCTTATCTGTCTGTGCATCTCCAAGGATGTCTTCCCAATCCCCGTATACCATATGTTTCAGTGATATCTGATTTTCAAATTTTGCCTTTCACTATCTATATATGCCTATGTTTAACACCGCGTATAGTATATATAGTATTAGTGTAGGGTATAGTGAGTATTAGGATATGGTAGTAGTATCATATATATATTATTATATATATATATTATAAGTATATATAATTTAGTACTTTATTATTGGGTATATAATATTTAGTATTAATAATACACTATTATATATATATATATATATATATACTTAATAAATATATATATTACATATATATATATATATATTATATATTCACTATATATATATAGCATAAGTATACCTTATATACATGAATATTATATATATATATATAATATATTACTATATAATATATATATATATATATACGTATATGAATATTTATATATATAATGAATATATAAATATATATATATATATATAGATATATATATATATATATATTCCTAAAACCTTATATATATATATAGTACTATATTAATAATATAATTATAATATAATAATATATAGATATATATATATATATATCATTATATAATATATATATATATATATTATATATCATATAAATATAAATATATTTAAATAATCAAATATATATATAGTCATATATATATAATATATTATATATCATACACTAACCTCTTTTGCTACTCTTCTGGAAGGTTCACTATCCTGAACCCCTTGGCCCCTCTTTAAGGATATGGTCACCAATGTCATTTTATACTACTTAGCCATTGTATATGCACAGACGTTTGCGCATACATGTATATGCATCATGCGCTTGCGCATAACATCTTCTATCTTCTGATGCGAATCATCCCACCCGCAAGGAATAACATTAAATTGCGGGAATTTAAAAAAGTGACCTATACCAGTCACTGACCGAACTGGAACTCGACCCATAGCCTCTTAAGGAAGTGTATAGGACTTAACAGATTGGGCTCCGTCTGAATGCCCATTAATATATAAACATTTAGTCCTTACATATAAAAGATCTTATACATAGCAAAAATTTGGAATCAGCTATTTCCATACTTTTCCCAAATTAAATCTGGAAATTTTATATCAATTTGCATCTTAAGGAAGTGTATAGGACTTAACAGATTGGGCTCCGTCTGAATGCCCATTAATATATAAACATTTAGTCCTTACATATAAAAGATCTTATACATAGCAAAAATTTGGAATCAGCTATTTCCATACTTTTCCCAAATTAAATCTGGAAATTTTATATCAATTTGCATATATATATATTATAGTATATATATATATATATAATATATATATATATATTATATATAATATAAATATAATATTTATAATATATATATATATATATATAATATATATATACTATATATATATATATACAACGACGAGAGAGAGAGAGAGAGAGAAAAACCGCTATGTTCATTACACACACACACACATACAACATACATCAAACACCATACTACACACACATATACACACACACACACCCGTTACGATATTTATATACACATACACACACCCGCTAGGCTACTTATACACACATACACCCACAAAGAGACACTTACACTCAGCATACCCGCTAGGCTATTTATACACACATACACCCACCCTAGATACACCCACCTAGCTCACACCTACACCCACGCCTACACACACTATGACACTATGCACACACGCACGCCCGCTAGGCTACTTATACACACACACCCACACACCAGCTTTTTATACACAGCACACATACCACCACCCATAGCACCTTACGCTCACACCTACACCTACACACAACACCAAAACACATACCTAGACACGATACACCTATCTATAACACACACACACACATCTACCCTCACCAACCCCGCCATAGATACATACACCAACCCCACCACTAGATACATACACCGCCGTAGCTCACACATATACCTACACCTACACACACATGTATATTATATATATATAATAAATATATATATAATATATTATATATATATATATATATATATATAATATAATTATAATATATAGAAAGATATATAATATATATATATATATATATATATATCATAATATATATATATATTATATATATATATTATATATAGTATATAATTATAATAAATATATCTATATATATATATATACATATTACCACAGCATATACACCTTTATACGTAAAATAAAAAATGAGTCATGTATCAGGGAACGGTATCCAGAGGAGCGTTTTGGGGTAAAGCCCCATCAGCACGACTAATTCACAATTGAATGATTCGGTACTTGACGTCGTTAGTTACAACTCTAAAAACTAGAAAAGCTGAGCATATAAACATAAAAATTTATAAATCTATTTCTAAGAAGTATACCAATATAAATAAATGAAAAAGAATGAGGAAGAGAAAAGAAGAAAGCCAGAGTGGCTTGATATGCTAATCAGTTTATTTTACTCCAACAAATTGTTTCGAAATTTTATTAAAAACATATACTTAACAGACCTCTAAATCAGTAAAAAACTAAATCAATAAGGGTTTACCTTAGCAACAAAGAATTAGTATGCTTTGTTTTTACTGCTTTACTGCTTTAAACTTCATAGTTACTGCTTATAACCTTAGCGTTTTTACACCCCTCTTAAAGCAGTAAATCAGTTAAATCAATAGAGGTGTACATAGAACAAGGACTAGTATCTATTTTTTTACTGCTTACTGCTTCTAACTCATAGTTTTACTGCTTAACTCACATATTTATTAACATTACATACCTTAAACAGTAAATCAGTGTAAATCCATAGAGGTGTTACATATCAACAAGGATTTAGTATGCTTTTGTTTTACTGTTTTACTGCTTAACTCATGTTTTACTGCTTTTGCTTTAACCCATGTTTTACTGCTTTAACTATTTGCTTTACTTATTTTTTTATTTTGTTTTAATACTTTTTTATTATTATTATTATTATTTTATTATTTATTATTATTTTTATTTTTATTATTTTATTTTTATTATTATTTTTATTATTTTTATTATACTTAGTGTTATTTACTTCATGCCTATTGTTATTATTATTTAGAACACACATACACACACACACACACACACACACACACACACACACACACACACACACACACACACACACACACACACACACACACACACACACACACACACACACAGACACAACACACACACACACACACAAAAGCACCAGATTTAAATGGATCAAATTAACTCACTTAAACACATAACGTATAATTTATTAAAACATTTTATGTTTTAATTAAACACGTACATTTATATTACTCATTCAATTATAACTAAAATTATTTCAAAGTTTCTTAAAACTTCTATAATAAATCAATCATTATTTTATCGCTAAAGAATTTATTATTAACTGTTAATACTTTTTGTTTATAAATTTTATAACTATCAAGTTTTAAAATAATTTTTACTAAAATTTTATGAAATTTTATTAAAAACATATATTTTACGTACCTTAAAGCAATAAATCAGTAAATCAGTAAGGCAAGCCCCTAGCAGCCCTCTACACCAAGCTATGGCACGTTTTGTTTTATTGACTTACTGCTTTACATCATCTTTAGCCATGTAATAAGTATAAAAATAACAAAATAAGTTCTTCTCTGTTAACATAACATGTATTTTATTAAAATCTTTCTAGGTTTTTATTTAAAAATAACAATTATTCACTTACATTTATATTATTCGCTCGATGTTAACTAAAAATATTTCAAATTTTTTTAAATAATTCGGATTTTCTTTATTTATCTATGTACATTGACAATCCAACACAAAAAAAAAAACAACCCCCGCCTCTCCTTACAGATACGAAACTAACCTCTCTCTGTTGTAAAAATGTGGTGAAATAACTACTTTAGGCCTAAATTTTAGAGATAACCTTTTACCCCGGGCGATTTAGCCTAATACCAGGTCAAAATATGTTAGGCCTAAATTTAGGATAAGCCTTTTTGTACCGCTGATTTAAGCCTAAATTACCAGGTCAAAAAGGTAATTCCAGTATAGACAAGAATCATTGTTATTATTATTTTTATAAATATATTTCAAACTGAAACATGCTGGATCGGTAAGATCCTTAGCACGTAAGAAGAATGGATTTCCTTTTTGTGATTGCCGTGAGTAATCCTTATCCTATATGACCGCGCATCTTGGATGGGTCGAGAATTATTTTATTCCCATTTGCTTTTTTAAGGTATGCTAAAAACATGTTTTTATATCCTAAGCCTACCTGTGATGGATGGAAATAGCTGAGTTCTTTAAACCCTGTATTTGAGCAGGCTGTTTTTATTATCTTTAGACCCAAACTCATTTAGAAATCATAGTCGTTTAGCTGCTTAGCGTGCCACCAAGTTACTGATTTGTATTAAAATGTTTTATTTGTTTACTAAGTTATATCATATTTTATAATAAATACTTACATTGAGAAATAATTATAATTCACTAGAATAGATAATAATTATCACTAGATGTATATTTAGATCACCCTAAGCAAAACGCATGACGCCGCAAGCGCGACCCAGGTTTTGGGAAAAACAAAAAAACAGCCGCATGAACCCGCGCTTAATCATTGTACTACGCGGTCGCCTGAAAATATTTTTCTTTATGATACGCCGGTGTTAAAAACCTTCTCATGTACATCGATGTATTGTATTGTTCAAATACCACCGTGTCCTACATTATGATTGTCCATCTTTATTTCTTATTGAACGTTTTAATTTTAATTTATAGAAAATTACCATTCCTGTAAAGTTTCTTTGAAAAACTTTAGTTTTGAAAGAACCATTTTGTTTGTAGAAAAACAGTTTGTTTTATTTATCCTAAAGTTATATTTCCTTGAGGGAAATAGAACAAATAGTCCGGATGTGACGCTGGCTATGTTCCTCTTTTTAAGATCTTATTACTTTAAGGAATGTAAAACAAGTTTTATATGCCTTAAAGCTACACCTACATAGGACATAGAGTTAATGTATAGAAGTTGTCCCATACCCTCCCTTTTCAAGGTATGTCTTTACGGTTTTAATCTTCTCTATGTATAAGTTATGAAAAAGTTGTTTATTCTAAAATATTATTACATAATTACTATATTACTATATTAGTTAAATACACAATGCGTGTACATGCATAATAAACTTCCCCTCCTTGTACAAACCGTAATTTCTCTTTATGGACTTCCAGTATTGGTATCATATTATTATACTTCAAAATTACATCGAAGTATGTAAGTTCATACCTCTTCTATATCAGCTGTTGTATGCATTCGGTAACCATCGAGAATATCTCACTTGGTTTGTAATAAACACTGATATACCAGAATTTTAAATAAACTAATGCGCTTGAACATAGGATTATCCTAAATTTAGGCCTAAAGTAGTTATTTCAACACATTTTACAGAGAGAGGTCAGTTTCGTATCTGTAAGGAGTGCGGTTGTTGTGTTTTCTCGTGTTGGATTGTCAATGTACATAGATAATAATAAAGAAAATCCGAATTATTTAAAAAATTTTGAAATATTTTTAGTTAACATCGAGCGAATAATATAAATGTAAGTGAATAATTGTTATTTTTAAATAAAAACCTAGAAAGATTTTAATAAAAACATTGTGTATGTTAACCGGAGAAAAGGTAGATGGTATTTTTATTAACCGTATTACAGCTAAGAGATATGTAACAGCCAGTAAGTCAATAAAAAACAAAAACCTTGCCATATCGTGTGTAGAGGTTCTGCTAGGGGTTGCCTTACTGTATTTACTGATTTATTGCTTTAAGTTGCGTAAAATATATGTTTTTAATAAAATTTCATAAAATTTTAGTAAAAATTATTTTAAAACTTGATTGTTATAAAATTTATAAACAAAAAGTATTAACACTTAATAATAAATCTTTAGCGATAAAATAATGATTGATTATTATAGAAGTTTTAAGAAACTTTGAAATAATTTTATTATATTAATGAGAATATAAATGTACGTATGTTTAATTAAAACATAAAATGTTTAATAAATTATACGTTACTGTCATACAAAAGAAACTTATCTTGATATGTTTAAAACATGGTGCGTATGTTTAAGTGGTGTGGTGTGTGTGTGTGTCGCGTTGCCTGGGTTGTGGTGTGTGCGTGTTGTGCTGATGTAAAAAACATTGTTACGTTAACATAGATTCGTGTGTGTGTGTGTGTGTGTGTGTGTGTTGTGTATGCCGTGTCTAAAAACACTAATAATAACAATAGGCATGAAGAAAATAACACTAAGTATAATAAAAATAATAAAAATAATAATAATAATAAAATAATAATAATAAAAATAAAATAATAAAATAATAATAAATTAATAATAATAATAATAATAAATAAAAAAGTATTAAAACAAAAATAAAAAAACATAATGTTAATAAATATATGGTTAAAGCAGTAAAACATATAAGTTTTAACAACAGTAAAAACATGATTAAAGCATAAAACAGTAAAACAAAAAGCATTTATACTACACTCCCCTGTTTTCTATGTAATCACCCTCTACTGATTTACTGATTTACTGCTTTAAGTATGTAATGTTAATAGTAAAGTAGTGAGTTAAAGCAGTAAAACATACTGAGTTTAAAGCAGTAAAACAAAAGCATACTAATCCCCTTGTGCTAATTAACACCTCTATTGATTTACTGATGTACTGCTTTATATGTAATGTTAATAAATATGTGAGTTAAAGCAGTAAAACTATATGAGTTAAAGCAGTAAAGCAGCTAAAACAAACATACTAGTCCCCCTTTGCTATGTAACACCTTATTGATCCCGTTGACAAATTTACTGCTTTAAGGTGTTCGTAATGGTAATAAATAAATATATGAATTAAAACAGTAAAACATATGAGTTTAAAGCAGTGAAGAGCGAGTCCAGTAAAACAAAAGCAAACTAATCCCTTTGTTGCTAGGTAACACCCCTATTGATTTTACTGTTTACTATTTTTAAGTCTTGAAAGGATATGTTTTAATAAAATTTCGTACATTTGTAGTAAAATAAAATGATTATATAGCCACTCTGCTTTTTCTTCTTGTCTTCCTTCCTCATTCTTTTTCATACTTATATTGGTAGGGGATAACTCTTAAATCAGATTCTTTTTAATGTTATTGCTCAGCTTTTCCTGGTTTTAGAGTGTAACTACACGACCTCAGTACTCGACTCATCAATTGTGAATTAGTCGCTGATGGAGCTTTACCCCAAAACGCTCCTCTGGATACCGTTCCTGATCCATGACTCATAATATTTTAAGTAAAAGGTGAAATGTGTGTCTATGAATATAATATATATATTAAATA
>JABUQX010048895.1:0-5000 GCA_015478945.1 Trachelipus rathkii | reverse complement strand
AACTATAGAAAAAAGCAAAAAAAAGTGCTTGAAAATAAAGAAAAAAGCTAACAAATGCTGAAATATAAGAAAAATGCCTTAAAAAAGTCCAGGAAAGTACGCTGAGTATTAAAAAAATAACAGCCTCTACTGACATGCCCGTTATACCCATTTTAGGATCGAGGTAAGACTTTATCTGTCAACGTTCCTCCCCTTACACTAATTAGTATTATTATTATTATTATATTATTGATTATTATATTATTATTTATTATTATTATTATTATTATTATTATTTATTATTATATTTATTATATTATTATTATTATAGTATAGTATAGTAGTAGTCAGTAGAGTAGTTAGTAGTAGTAAGTAGTAGTAGTAAGTAGTATAGTAGTAGTAGTTAGTGATAGTTCTACTAATTGTAGGAGTAACAGTAGAATTAGTCTTGACATTAATAGTCGTAGAATATTAGAAATGTTAGTATTAGCTATAGTAGTGTTAGATATTTTACTTCGAATAATAAAGAATCAATTATTAATAGTATTACTTATTGTTCTGAATAATCTAACAACAGCAATAATAATAATAATATTAATAATAATAATAATAATAATAATAATAATAATAATAATAATAATAATAATAATAATAAATAATTAATAATAATTAATAATAATAAAATAATAATAATAATATAATAATAATAATAATAATAATAATAATAATGTTTGGAACCTTTAAAGACTGATAAAAGAACAAAAGAATACAATAAAACATTTAAACTTTTATTTATTTATTTATTTGTTTATTTATTTATTTATTTAGTTATTTATTTATTACATATTTGAATTTTTTAGTTATAATTTAATTTTATCAATTATATACATATTATTACTTCTCAATTCTACATTAATTTCGAAATTTTAAATTGAAACCCAATAATTATAATTTATTAATTTTCCATCATTTTCAATTTATTTTTTACTTTGAACATTTTTTCATTGCTAATTTAAGTATTTTCAACTTAATTATTAATTTATTTTAATATCTTTTTTTTTTAGATATCGAAAATAAATCTTTTTATTTTTGAAGATCAATATTTTTTAAAAAGAATTTGGATACTTTCAAGAAATATTCAAAGAAAAAAAAACGTTCCTCCAAAAATATTTAAAGGAGATGTTCCAACATTTTTATTCGTGACGAATGATTTGAAGACCCGAATGATTATTGAGCAATCAATTTCATCACATAACTAATGAAATTACCATTGCCTTGTAAGTTTACGAGAAATATAAGTCAAAGTAAAGAACGTGAGCCGTTGTTTATACATCTGACACCCTCTTAGTCGTAGTATATTAGAGTGACAACCTCGTGCCTGCGAGATCCCAAAACAACCTGCGTAATGATGAACTTTTGAAAGCCTTTATGGCTTAAAAGACTTATAGTTAAGGATAATGATTTCAATAATTTATTTAATAGAAACTATGACATATCCGTCGAGATCAGATTACTAATCACCCATGGTTTTGTCAAGTGTCTCAAGAAGATTCAAATTATTTACCTTCATCATTGGCGATTACATGGGAACATACTTCAACTCTATTACACAAAATCATCAAAAGTAGCGCTGTAGGAACTCTACTTTCTAATTGCCAAAATTACTAGTGTAGACTTAAGTATAATAAAAATGTTACAAAACAGATATATTGATATATGACGTGTATTGCTGCAAACTGAAACGCGAGGTGTGTCCACATACGTTGGCTCAAGTACAAACCAATTACAACGATAGGTGTTGAAGAAATTAGCAGAGAGTATAAATTTATCTAGCTTTTGAAAAATTCAGTCTGCAATAGATTATGGCGTCGGAAAAAATCTTATAATATATTATATTATCCAGTGTTCCGATCAGTTTATGATGGTATTAATTATAGCTGAAATATTACCACAACATCCTACATTAATGCGGCTGATTAGTCACCAAAGAATTAGCCGCATTACCTTAACAGTACCTGTTAGAAAATCCTCAAGAATATAATAGGTACTTCGATGGAAAAATCGTTACATGCCATCAACTATGTGGAGAAAGAATAACCTGCATCTGTGTTACCAAACTTCACATTTTACCAAATTTTACAAATATAAAGTAATTGAAGATTTTTAACAGTGGTTCATAACGAACGCTGATGCAGAGTATATGGTCACAATACGCAAGACATAATAATTTATAAAATTATTAAAAATAAAATACATAATAAACATTACACGCACCAAACAACACAAACACACATACACAAACACGCACATAAATATATCTAATATATATATAGTATATATATATATATATATATTATATATATATATATATTAATATATATATATATTATTATAATATATATATATATATAAAACAAACGTAAATCTCTCAGTTACTGCAGAGTAGTAAAATTACTATTCAATTATATTTTTATTATTATTATTATTATTATTATTATTATATTATTATATTATTATTAATTATTCATTATTATTATTAGTATATTTATTATTATTATTATTATTATTATTATTAATTATTCATTTTAATTATTATTATTATTATATTATTTCTATTATTATTTCTAGTTATTATTATTATATTATTATTATATTATTTATTATTAATTATTATATTATATTATTATTATTATTCTTTTTTTAAACGATTATTTTTAAAATTATTTCGATTATTATTTCTTCTATTTGAACCATTATTATGGATTGTTATTATTATTATTATTATTATTATTATTTTATATTATTATATTATTTTTTATTAATTATTATTATATTATTATTATTATTATTTATTAATATTATTATTATTATTATATTATTATTATCATTATCATTATCATTATCATATTATCATTATCATATCATTATCATTATATTATCATTATCATTATCATTATTAATTATTCATTATTATTATTATTTATGATTATTATTATTATATTATTATTATTATATTATTATTATTATTGATTATTCATTATTATTATTAGATAGTTTACCAACCCAGATTTGTGTATATTAAATTTTCCACATTATCATTATTATTTGATTCTCCCGACTAACGAATAATATTACTTATGTATTATGTGCACCATATCTATAGCTGATACTATATAGATTGATTATAACTTCATTCATTGTATGTATTTCATTATTATTATTAGTTATTATTAATTTTAACTGGTCGAGTATTGCGTAAACTGACCATGATCTTTCGGCCAAACTGTGTTAAACGTCTGAGAAATGGAATGTGTAGAGGAAAAATGGCTAGGAGAAGAGGAGAAAGAGGAGAAGAGGAGAAGAGGAGAAGAGGAAAAGAGGAGAAGAGGAGAAGAAGGAGAAGAGGAGAAGAGGAGAGAGGAGAGAGGAGAGGAGAGAGGTGAGGGTGTATTTCAGATAATAGGTAAGAAAGAAGTGGTGACGACGCGGTTCCTCACCATCCCTGGCATGAACCACGACATCACATCTCTGCTTGATTATCGTCTATTCACATATGTGCGTGTGCACACTGAGAGGACGCAATATGTCTCACACCAATCGCCTATCAGAGTAGATTATCTCATCCCTCTGAATCACGCCTATCGCAGTAATCACGTGACTCTAGCGACACGACTGCCGATCATGGCATAAATTTAAACTTAAAATGGTTAAGGTTTGGTGTTGTAGCATTTGTCCATCTGAGCAATGTGGTTGGGATTGAGATTTTTCTGGAATGGTTGAATGTGTTTTGGATGGGTGAGTGGCGGTTCAGAATAATTGGTGAGAAACTGAATGGTGAATAGGGTCTTGGGGTGCCGAGAAAATGACCAAGGTAGCGAAGGTGATTGATTTCTGTGGGAGAGAGATTGTGGTGTAAGTTATTACATACTTCAATACACATGACAATCATTAGTATACAGAGTGGCTGTGTAAGTAGAGATGTGTCGAAGTAAGGTATGAGCTATTCTTGAGTTGTGAATGGGAAGATATCGTAGTAATGGATGATTAAATCAGAAGGAAGTTTTGAATGTAATATCAGACGATTAATATTTATATGTAAAAGTTAAGTGAGTGGTATGAATGAGAGAAAGAAAAAAGAAGAAGTTGGAGAACATGAGGAGAAAGAAGTTAAATGATTATAAGGAAAAAGCCACTTAAAGTAAGCCCAGTAAAAATAACAAGAGGAAGCTAAACAAATCTGACACAGATGAAGAAAGTGTTCGTTCACTAGTGCAAGTGAAATATGTAAGCTGCTGCTTAGACGTAGGAAGTAAGAATGTAAAAGTGAATAGTGTAATGAAGAAGGACTAAAGTCGCGTAGAATAAAAGATTCGTGATTGAGATGTACATAAAAGTCCAGATGATATTTCCCGTAACAAGAAACAGTGCTCATGAAGAATGTATAAAGAGGAAAAGAGCATTAAGCTAAAAGTTGCATGACCGTTTAGTCGAAATAAGAGGTAGATGACGTTTGGGATAAGCAGACTGATCATGCGATACTAACAGGGAATCAGCGCTGTCGAAGATTGCCGAAAGTGATAGAAAGAGAGTAAGGTGCAATCTTAATAGAATAATGAATAGCAGTGGTTGTGAATGTAGTAGAGGTAATGAAATGATGGTAAGTAAAATTATCAGAATGCATAATTGAACTGGTTATGAAGATTACGGTAACAATAATATAATTAAATGATTATTTTTTTAGTTTTATATTTAAAAACAATCCACATACTTTCAAAATATTTTTTATTATTCTTAATTTCTGATATAAAAATATATATATATATAATATATTTAATATATATCTATAAAATATATATATATATATATAGTATAAATATATAATACTATAAAATATATATATAGTAATATACGTAATATATAATATATAATAGTATAATATATATATATATATATATATATATAGTTATATTTATATATATATATTATTATATATATATATATATATATAGATATATATGATA
>JABUQX010048894.1:32500-36781 GCA_015478945.1 Trachelipus rathkii | reverse complement strand
TATATATATCAAATATATAATATATATAATATTATATATATATATATATATTATATATATATATATTATAATTATGATATAATATATATAATATTATACTATATATTCAGCGAAGTCAATGCTTTAGTTGCTTCAACACAGCATATAACTGTAATGAGATTTAATATTATATTTCTTTTTGAGGAAACGGAGAATTTTCAGAGTGATCTCCCTTGTTTAAATAAAAGCCAACAAATAACTATAATAGAATACGTGAGACTTTTATTGGTGTTGAACAACCACAAGCTCTAAAGAGCATTAGAACCAGCTCGTTACATGATTGCTTGAATTTTCAGACTATCTATATATATATATAATAAGTATATATATAATTATAGATATATATTATTATTATATATATATATATAATATTAATATATTTAAATTAATATATAATAAATATATATATAGAGAGAAGAGAGAGAGAGAGAGAGAAGAGAGAAGAGAGAGAGGAGAGAGAGAGAGAGAGAGACGAAGAGAGAGAGAGAGAGAGAGAGAGAGAATGTATCTAGGTAAAATTACGACGTATCTTGGTCAATATATTCAGAGAGTGAATCATAAAATATGTTCTCAATAGCCTTTTATATGTATATGTCTGCAAGTGTGGGATTTTGTATAATAAGAAGAGCGCCAGTTCAAATTCGGACTGAAGCAGTTCATAAACATTTGTATTTTTAGCGTTCAAGAATATTCTCAACAAACGCTGTTGAACTTAGCAAGAAATATTCTAGCTTACGCCCTTCTCCTCTGCTCATTGGGTCATGTAAGCCCCTTCATGCTCGAGTATATTATTATTATGATTATTTATTTATTTTTACATATTATTATATTATTCTTATTTATTATATTATTATTCTTAATTATTATATTATTTTTATAGTTATTGTAATTATTATTATTTAATATTTGATTATTATATTATTATTATATTATTATTATTATTTTATTATTATATTATATTAGTAGTTATTATGAATTATTATTATTATTATTATTATTATATATATTTTTGTTTTTATTGTTCAAATTTCCTAAAAACCTTCCTAACATATTCCCATTAATCGTCCTTTAGGACAATCGAATAAAACAAAATAATATACCTTCTAAAATGCTCCAGCTTTCGCCAAGGATATGACTAATTTATTTTTAATTATTTTGTTTCATCAAGGAATTAATCCAAGAATTAACGAAATTAGTGATTATTATTATTATTATTATTATCTATTAATTAATTTATTATTATTATTTATCTATTAATTATTATAATTATTATGATTATTATTATTAGTTATTATTTATTTGAATTTATTAATTATTATTAATTATTATTATAATTATATTATAATTATTATTATTTTATTTATGATTTATGAACGGTTTTTTTAGGAATTTCGAAAATCTGAGAAATTATACCTCATCATAATTTCAAGACAGCCAAGCAAAAAAAACCACAAAATGCCTGAATTTATTCTGTTAATTATTATTATTATTAGATTATTATTTATTATTATCATAGTCTAAATCATTAATTATGAATGATTATATATTATTATTATTATTATTATTATTATTTATTATTATTATTATTATTATTATTAAGTAAATTCATTATTAATATTAGTTCTATAATTCTTCTTCTTCATTATTATTATTATTATTATTACTTTTATTATTATTATTATTATTATTATTATTATGTATTATATTATTATTATTTATTATTATTATTATCATTATTTTAATTATTATTATTATTATTAATATTGATTATTATTATTATTATTATTATATTTATTATTATACTTAGTGTAGTCAGTAGTATAGTAGTAGTAGTAGTAGTATGTCAGTAGTAGTAGTAGTAGTAGTTAGTGCTAGTAGTAGTAGTATTAGTAGAAGTAGTAGAAGTAGTCTGGTGCTGTTGTTGCTATAATCACATCATGGAGTGTTTTGAATTCAGATGCGTCCTAAATAAATGATTTAAGAAAAAGTTATTATATCCTGAAAGGCTCTTTGACACTTTCTACGTGCGGAGCATTTCAAAAGCGCAAATTTGTTCCGGACTGTGATAGGCCTACAAGGACAATAATCATTCTGAATGATAATATTCTGAAGAAACTCACTCTTAATTTTTGATGCCAGACAGAATGCAGACAATAATCTCAAACCTAGTCAGGGCTAGTGGAATATTTAGGCAAAAACATTAAAAATGTCAATGAGCAATCAGTA
Source organism: Trachelipus rathkii (assembly GCA_015478945.1). Lineage (NCBI taxonomy): Eukaryota > Metazoa > Arthropoda > Malacostraca > Isopoda > Trachelipodidae > Trachelipus > Trachelipus rathkii. Next base: position 34,516 of record JABUQX010048894.1, on the reverse strand, counting down.
AGCGAAACATTGATTTTTGAAATTGATAAAATAAAAAAAAAAAAAGTCAAAATATTATTTGGGTTCTTACAATTACTAAATCCTTCTCTTTTCCATATATTTGAAACTAATAATTTTGACAATATTTTTTCAGTTAAGTAGAGTTTCAGTTTTGAAATGCAGAAACATTTGATTTTCATTCATAAACTCCTATTCGGAAGAGAGCATCTATTATCTCTTTTCAACATATGCATTCCTCATTTCGCGCGGATGTCCACATCCGAATTCGAACTGTCGAATATCCCAGAATATATTTGAAGACAAACAGTCTTTATTAATATCGCATTTCTTTTTAGTACTGGTAGTTACAGCAACTTTAACAGACCACAATTATAGGTAGGTCTGGATATCAAAGTATTTCAAAATAAGTACATTATATGTATTTGCGAATATTAAGATTCTGTATCTACATTGAATCCGCATCATGGAAGCAAAAAATTTCACACCAATATATAATATATATATATATATATATATATATTATATATATTATATATATATAGATATATATAATAATATATATATATATATATATATATATATTTATTATATATATAATATATATATATATATATATATATATTCACCTATATATGTGGAACTTTTTTCCTTTAAAAGGTTGTTAACCGATATATATCGAGCGAACAATGTAATCGATTTTTTGTTCGATCTATTTCAAGCAATTAGAGCGTCAGAGTTGCCAAAACAGTATTTTTTTAAACTAAAGGAATACCCAGGGATAAAATCGCAAAGATGGAAAGAGTCAGGGTCTCCTGACCTCAGCTGGGGACGACTGGGGACTTCTCCCCCCTCTGTCCAACCCCGGCTCGAGCCCCTAAAAAAAATCTTTAAATATTTTTGAGCATGAAAAAAAGCAGCTTTTGGAAACACTACTGCGGCTCCTTCTATGGAGTTTTGCGACACGTGATCCACTGCAGGGTTCACACGTGGTTCGGCGACTTTTTCGATATCATGGCTTTTTATGAAAATCCTTTTAAAGAGTAGATGCCCATTACTATATATAATATATATATATATATAGATATACTATATATATATATATAATATATATATAGTATATAAATAATATATATATTATATATATATATATATATAGATATATATATATAATTAATATATATAGTATATATTATTAGTGATGCATAACATCCGCATCAGCATCGCATCCGCATCTCGAACATTATCAAAGATCCGCATCCATCCGCGCGTTGCCCTGCGGATGTTGCGCTCGAGATTTGATAAAGAATTTATAATAAAAAATACTTAAGATGAATCTTGAAAGGAAAATAAATGAAAATGAGGTGAAGCAATTCAAAAAACACGCTTGAATTCCATATCTTATGTTATCAAAAGACATTCCAAACTCGCTGAATAGTACACTTCATATAATGGAAAGAAGTATTGCTCAAAGAACCTCTAGTTCGTACGGCCAGTTCGCTATTCCAAAGTATAACATCTTATTAAATGTTGGAAAATAATCATATCACACTGCCTTAAGCTATTGAAACCATTTGAGGAAACTACCAAAAAAAATCAGCACTCTACAGCTTCTGGCTCCCGAGTATAATACATTAATCTCAACGCTAAGAAGCATTTTGAACCATCTTCAAATGAAAATGATGACGGTTAAAAAGAATGAAAGAGTAATTAAACTAGAGCTAGAAAAACGCCTTGGTTCTGTGGAAATTAATGACTATTGCAAATTTATTCCGTTATAAGCAAGTTTTTTGTAACAATATTAGAAGAAGTTTAAATCGTTACTTGTGTTGCAGTTGAAAACTTCAATCCGACAGTCTATTAATCGCCACCCATTAAAAGGAAAAAACGAAAATCTGCAGAACCAACACTTCAACAGTTAAATCAGCTTAACAGATGTCACGATGAATTTCCTACAGTCCAGTATGAGAAAGAAACATACGCATTACCAAAGATGTATGCGAATGATTGAAAACTATC
>JABUQX010048894.1:15000-27500 GCA_015478945.1 Trachelipus rathkii | reverse complement strand
CGAAGAGAATCTTTTCAGTGTTGAAGTTTTATTTTTTTTATTATTATTATTATTCATTATTATATTATTATTATTATTATTATTATTATTATTATTATTATTATTATTATTATTATTATTATTATTATTATTATTATTTTGTTATTATCATTATTATATTACATATAAGGATAAAGGAAAGAAATTTAGGTTTCAATGTTATTACAAAGATAAGATACATAAATACATAAACCGCATATATATATATATATATATATATATATATATATATATATATATATATATATTATATATATATATTATAATATATATATACTATATTATTTTTATATTTTAAAACATAATATATTACAAATATATATATATAATATATATATATATATATATATATATATATATATTTACATTTTTATTTTAAAACCTTTATTAGTAAATATATAATTCATATTACATTTTTATTTTAAATTCGCAAAAAAAAAAGAAATTAATCATATCATATTTATCTCAATATAAAAAAAAGAACACTAGAGTTTCGCATACTTATATGGGGAAGAGGATTCCTCTGAACCCGAAAGGAATTGTACGCGCCGTGTTTTTTATAAGTGCTCTTTTATTAGCTGTCATTCGCAGCTTCTTTAACCCTTTTGAGATAGTCATCTCCCCTTTTTTATTTTAAATCGCAACGTGGGAGCCTTATACGCTAAATCTTTACCCTTAAAAACAACATGTGGGTTTTTTGTTTCATCTTTACGATATGCCTTACCATGTAAACTGGATGTACCACCCCTAGCTCTCATTTCTTCAACAACTAACGCTGTTATATCTCCATCCTTTCTAAGTTTAGCATAATAACTATCATCATCATCATCATCTATTAACCCTTGTTCATTCTCATCATTATCATTATCATCATCAATGTTATTTAACACAAGTTTTAACATAGTATCAAAGTTGACAATTTTCCCTGTTGTTTTATTTAATGTTAATCCCTTAGCTTTTAAAATATGATCTATAGACCCATCCTGTTTTAAAAGTCGCACAGCGTAAGACTTAGGTCCCGTGCACACAAAAGCATCCGCTTGTATACCTGACCCTATTTCATCCGTTAAATCCCCTAAAAATTTACCTGTCGCAGGATCAACCTCCCCAGCCCTGGTCACAAAGATAACACTGTCAGTATCACAATATAAAACTCTTTGTCCTAGCTTCTCAAGAAGATTATAAAGTTTTACCCTGGCATGAGCAGTGGTGAAAGCGGCCACGGCGATGTTGGTGGATCTAGTAGTCTGTTCCGCGTATTGAGTGTATTTCACCGAAACAATATGTTTCTTATTTACACTAGTGACATCCTTTACTTCTTCATCTGCATTTTTAAAGTGTCCCCATACTTCAGCATCGGTGTGACAGATAATATCCTCTGTGGTGCACGTTCCGCGAATTTTCCCCAAAGAGAATTAAGACATAACTTTGCGATGAAACGAAGACATGCATTCCCATCTATCTTAGCCCTGTCCAGTTTTACCCCTTCGATTCGTTCAAAGTCTTCAATGAACTGATTGAACAGAGGACTATCTTTACTAGCTATTCCTGCAGGTAAACCTGACGCTTCTGTCTTTATCTTCAGGAAATCTTGTATATACTCCGTAAACATCCCGATCTTTGGATCGAAGTTCCAAATTTCATAAAGCTTGGTGATCTTGTATCCTTTCTTTAAAGCTAACTCTAGTTCAGGTGTAGTGTAAACACCTCTGAACTCACGTTGCCGTTCAGTATGTTCACATAATGTTTCTTGACCTTTTTCAGCACAGGTTCTACATAGGGTGAATACTAATCTTTCCTTATATCTTCCGGGCAAAACAGGTATATAGAGTTTCTGAGGAGGGAGGATCCATACATTGGCTACACCGAAATACGTCTTGTTCACTTCTCTACTAAATGTTTCAATGGTAGGTAGTTCAGACCCTACCAATTTTGTAGGTATCCCACTAGGGAAAGCTTGAGTCTTCTGTACCCAAGGGTATAACGATGTGAAATCTAGGTAGTTAAGTTTGGTTTTTCCGTCTGTAGGTGGATAATAGTAGACGAATGGTTCAGTTCGACCTCCATATAGAGCTTCCCCTATATGTAATTTATTATTAGCTACATCATTACCTACCCTATTGACAAAATGACCTAGCCCTTCTTCTTCGAGTGGTTCGGGAGTGTTCATGAACCGTACCTTACATTCCTCTTTCATCTTTTTCCATTCACAACCCCATACCCTAACCACTTCAAAACCTTTAGATCTATAGGCTGCTTCCTGGAGCATAGTTACTCTATACCGATCAAGACTTCCGACATTCAGGTGTTGTTTTCTTCCTTCTTCACATGCTTGATGCCCATGCCAAACACAACCATGGAACAAATACACTATCCTTTTCTTTTCAACAGGTCCTTTACGATCTTTTTCAGCTGCATCATCCATAGCCTTCCATTCTTGTTCATTCTTTGTTTTTAAAGTTTCATCTACAATTAAATTTTTAAGTTTCACAAACTCTGATCCGTTAATACCACTGTATTTTGACACTGGAACCTCAGCATATCCGTCAGGGAAAGCTGCTCTGTTCTTCAGTTTAAATCCGCGCTCTCCACCGTTGCGTGCATGCTCGATATTTTGACCTGTATACCGCTGCATAAACTCCAACCATCTGATAGCCTCATAGGAATACGATTTCTGACTATCTCTACCTATATGAGCGATAGTATTAGGTTCCATGAAATGGGCTTTAAAAGTCTTGAAACATAGAGCTGCTATAGTGCAGCATTCAGTTAAACAATTAATTTTAAACATGTCCCTAAACATTTTACGAAAAGCTTCAAAACTACGGCGTAAAATATCTACATCTTGCACACAATTATTTTGTACATTCCCTTATATCATTACATGCGTCCAGCGAATGTCGCATTACCATTTGTAAACTTCTTTTTATCTCATCTCATTCATTCTATCAAACCTCGAACAATCCTGAGAGGAATAGACCTACATAATCAAGTCTGTTATGTGTGAAAAAACTTGTATGGAAAGAAACCTTTATCCAATCCCCTTTAAGGACCCAACATTAGGAAGATTCTTAAAGCACAGGGACGTAGTTAATTGCTTATCTCTTAATTCAATAATTTTTCATACGCTGTCATTGAATGATCTCTTGTCCTCGTTTAAGGGATACCACTGAATAGCACACCTTTCAGTCTTCCAACAGCTATTGTATACGAACTGAGTATCCGAAACGTCCACCCATTGTGTCAGCCACAACGATGGATCTTTTGATGAGCTTTAGCAAATGCTGCAATATAATTTATAAACTGATCTACAGGACATTTTTTCATATTCGTTTGTAGCATTCTCATTTAAATAAAAAACTTCTTTCCGTTTCGTCTTACAGCTCTCACAATTCGTTAATTCTTCTTTACTGCATTTATAACATACAATCATACTCACTAGAAGATAAGGAACCATATCGATCAGTTCATTATTAGTTTCAGGATTAAGCTGGGATTGTGTTGATATGTTTCGATGTCATAGTAGAAGGTGTATGTATTGTTTTTCTTCACCCCGTCATTCTTATTCTATAGGTTCTCATATGTAGCATTTATGCTTCCCATCCTCAGGGTTAAAGGTCTCATAACAGACATTACAATGCATTTCCTTACATTTATGCTTTGTTCGATTATGTTTATCAGGTATTATTAGCGTGTCACAATCCTTACATATATCACAAAATCCTTCATATCTCTAAAACATCAGCATCGAACAAGTTACATTGGCATTCAGCACAGTAATGTAGAGCCCCTCCTACATAAGTTTTCCTCTCAACAGGAGACTGCAAACACGTGACAATATATATTCGCATTCGTACTCATGATTGGATCATCCCACCATTACGATATTCAGCTCATTTCATCACATCACTCGAAGCACCCTGTGAGTGTCTGATTATATGAAACTCATCATACACCTAGTGAGAGCGAAATGTATACACGTCGACACGTACGATTTAGATATCCGTACCACAATAACATGCATTATCCGCCAACACCCGTCTAATAGCTGTAGCATATGTGAGTGCGTGCTCTACCTGACACACTCTCCGTCCAGCGCCATCACCTCTCGATCTCAGACGACCAAGCACACCTATGCACTATCATTATCCCGTAGATGAGACTGAGTGAGTAATAATTTACCTATTCCGCTCATTAATAGCCGAGAGAGCTGTGTGAGTGAGTCATCTCTATTAGTCTATGATCATTAGATACTCTTGCTCTATACCCCCATAATTTGCGAGTGTGTGAGATCGACATCATCATATGCAGACCTACTTCTCTTTATTCTTCGTCTAGTTTAATATCACGAGCCTCTTCTTTTCATATACATTAGCAACGCTATATCATACCACACCTACTGCATCATCGACAATTACAACTCTCTTTCTTATTTATTTATGTCGTCTGGTCTGAATAATAAATGACACGATTAAGATTTATTGTTTTATACAAGTTTGCGTTTAGTGATATTATACCTTACCTTGTTGGCTATGAACCACCTTTGACTTCAATGATGAAAATCCGGGAAACGTGTATTGGTCACCTGACTTGAAAAGCAGCTCGAGTCGTTCACAGAATAGGTACAATGTTATCATTATTACTATCTTCTTAAACGATATTGTACCTAAATCATTGCCTCCACCGTCGGTTGAATTAAGGTGAATCTACCTCATTACTCATTATATTGATATTGACCTCTTAAATGGTGAATATATCTGAGGATAACACGCTTAAGCTTAATAAGAATCCGACATGTCCGTTTCTACCCACAGATCTTCCCTCCATCTTCTGTCGTGTGCAAGACTCCTTATTCTTATTTGTTAATTCAGAATCCCCTGAGCGTGTTGTCCTCACCTCGACACTTACTTCAATATCGATGAACTGCTGCACCTGTAGCATTACATCTCGAGATTCTTCCGCTTTTTCTGTTAAAAAGAGAACATAAGAATAAATAAATAGCTCACATGAGTGTAAAGTATATATATTTATATTATATCAGTATATATAGATTTCCATTTTTTTAGTCTATTTTATGTACATATAAATATATAATATATATATATTAAAATGCTTGATAATAGTTAAATAATTATAATAAGAAGAGAAGAAAGAAGAAGAAGAAGAATAAGAAGAAGAAGAACGAGAGAAGAAGGAAGGAGGAAGAAGAGAGAAGAAGAAGAAGAAGAAGAAGAAGTGAAGAAGAGGAAAGAAGAAAAGAATAATAATTATATATAATAATAATAATAATAACACTATAATGAGTAAGATAGTACGTAAAAAATGGTTAATTCATAATTAAAGAATAATATCATATAATATATCATATAATATATATAATAATTATATCATATATATATATATAATACTAATATATATATATATTAATGATAGTTATTATATATATATATATATATATATTTAATATATATAACAGACGACAATCCTAAAAGCTGAAAAATAATAAATATACACTTTATAAGAGCCAATAATAATAATAATAATAAGTACTTAAACGTAATATTAATGGTTACCAATAATGAATCCACATCTGCAATGTTGATTACGAATCTTTTCTGTATGAAACACCAAATCTTCTGAGCAGCACAGGACGCAGCAGCAACACCACAGACCATCTCCAGCAGTGTTGTAGAGTTAGAGGAGGCCACCGGTACGCAGCGACCCGTTGACGATGACGATGAAACCTCCTGCTCCTGGCATCAGAACCCAACGTCCTGTCCCTAACAAGCTTACCGCACTTATGAATTGCTCGTTCCTATTCAGCCTCTGCAATATTATATGCTAGCTCTAGGTTCCGCCAAACGACGTTTTGGCTGCTTCTTCTTACGAACAGTAACAGTCAACCTTTAGCCGCCCTCTACGATCTCATCATTTGTTGTTTTTTGTTTTGCTGGTGGGTTGTTGTGCTTGACGGTGATTCGGACATATAACCGCGCCTATTGCATGTAGGCCTCTACAGTGCTAGGCGCTCTTGCTAACCTCCTTATGCAGCGCATTCTCTCTCGATCACAGCATCGTTACTACTTCTTCTGGGCATAACCATTGATTGCCACACTACGATATCATTAAGCGCTCGAATCTTTTAGAAAAAAAAAAAAAATTATAATAAAATCCGAAGTGGAACTTTGTAAAATTTGTTAAATTACCGTTCATACTTTGATAATAAAATTAATTAAAAATCAGATTTTGTATAATAAATTAAAATTAAAAACTTATAAAACTTCAGCAAGCATTTTCATTCGAATTCTATATCTTTTGTCCCAATAACATTAAGATCGACATTTTTTTTCGTGTCCGAAGCACAAGTTTTAAGTTTCAGATTCATGATCTACTATGTGTGTGATACGACTGTCTCTCATACCATCCACGTTTATCCTCTCATTCTCCTAGGTGTCCCTTCTTAGCGATGCTTGGGTGGTTATCCGTAGCAATAAGGATAGTAGGTAATGGTGGATCTAATGATGGAAAGCCTGATGCTGGTCTCAACGGTACCCCTCAAGAACAACAACAACAACAACAACAACAACAACAACAACAACATGATGGATCTGTAGAGGGCGGTAACGGTGAACCTGTTACTGTTCGTAAGAAGAAGCAGCCAAAACGTCGTTTGGCGGAACCTAGAGCTAGCATGACCAATACTGCAGAGGCTGAAAGACGAGCAATCATCAATCGTGAGCTTGTTAGGACAGGACGTTGGGTTCCTGATGCAGGAGCAGGAGGTTCCTCATCGTCATCATCAACGGTCGCTGCGTTACCGGTGGTCTCCTCTACCTCTAACAATACTGATGGAATGGGTTGAGGTGTTGCTGTGTCCTGGTGAATGCTCACATGATATGGATGTTAATACAGTTGATGACTCTACATCTAAGATGGCTACCGATGGATTCTCGTTAAGAGGGGTAGGTGTACTTAATTATTATTTTATTATTATTATATTATATTGCTCTATATTAAAAGCTTGATCATATTCTATTATTTTTTCAGCTTTATTTTTCTTTGATTGTCGGTTGTTGATTATATAATACCTAGTAATATAATAGTATATATATATATATATATAGATATATATATATATATATAATAATATATAAAATATATTATATATATCAATATATATATATATATATATTAATATTATATTATTTTAATATGAATTAAACATTTTACGTTACATCTTTCACATCATTAATATTATTATTAATTATTATTATTATTATTATATTCGTTTTCTTCTTCCTCTTTCTCTCTTCTTCTTCTTCTTTTCTTCTCTTCTTTCTTCTTCTTCTTCTTCTTGTTCTTCCTTCTTCTTCTTCTTCTTCTTCCTCTCTTCTTTCTTTTCTTCTTCTTATTATTTTATTATATTATTATCATTTATTAATTATATTATATATATATATATAGATAATATATATATATATATAATATAATAGATATATATATATATATATATATATATATATTAAATATAACTTTACACTCAGTGAGCTATATTTATCTTATGTTCTCTTTTTAACAGAAAAAGCGGAAGAATGAAGACTTCACAGCCGAGTTCATCGATATGAAGAGAATCGGGTATGGTAGAAAGTCAGGGATTCTAGATATCCACAAATACAGAATAAGAGTCATTGAAGATAGAGTGTTTAATCAAGGGCTTGATATTTCCGATGCCTTTAGTCGGTTATGTCCAGATAAATCACCATTTAAAGAGTCAAGCAAATATAATGAGTATGAGGCACGATTCACCTTTACTTCAACGACGAAACTGCGAGGAATGATTTTATGTCAATATCCGTTTAAGAAATAGTACAGAATGATAACATTGTACCCATCATGCTCTGTGAACGACTCGAAGCTGCTTTTCAGCTTCAGGGAACCAATTCACACGTCTCCGATTTCTACATGAATCAATGTTGGATTCATAACCACAAACGGTAACGGAACTATAATAATCCTCACAAACGACAAACTTTTATAAAACAACATAAACTGAATACACGTGATCATTATTAGAACAGACACGGACATAGCAATAAATAAAAAGAGAAACTATAAAATCGATGAGTGAGCTAGTAGTTAGTGGGGTTTAAAGAAGCCGTGGTCCAAATGTATAATGAAAAGAAAGAGCTCTGATATTAAACCTAAAGACGCTCAAGCTAACCGAATTGCTCATATTATTTACGTCTAAAGAAGCTGAAAGTAGGGTGAAAAATACTAAAGACTAGTGCGATTAGATTTCTAGTCCGCTAGGTTTCAGATAAAATTTGCTATTATCGAGATGGACATTTCAGATTGCCGTATTTTTGTTTATAGTAATGAAGGGGAAAGAAGGTCAGTGTGGTACATAAGCCCACGGAAAACGACCGAGATAAAGTTTTATATGTCATAGGTTATGATAGAGTGAAAGAACACTATTTCTATGTTCCTAATAACGTAATACGTTTAACCATTGAGGGTCTCGGTAACAGAAATATCAGGGGTGATGTTTTTTGTACGAAATGCTTTGTAGATAACATGTTCCATCACTGGGACCATGAATGCGAGTATTATAATTGTAAACAATGTTTGAAGTATGAATGTAGAGGAAAACTTATCGTGGGTGGGGCTCTACATTACTGTGCTGAATGCAATCGTAACTTTTACGATGCTGTATGTTTAGAAAATCATAAGGATATTTGTGGAAAAATTTATATATGTAAGGATTGTGATACGATAATAATACCGGATAAAAAAAATCGAACACAGCATAAATGTAAGGAAATGCATTGTAATGTATGTTATGAGACCTTTAACCCTGAGGATGGGAAGCATGAATGCTATATGAAACCTATAGAAATTAAGAATGACGGGGTGAAGAAAAACAATACATACACCTTCTACTATGACATCGAAACATATCAACACAATCCTCAGCTTAATCCTGAAACTAATAATGAACTGATCGATATGGTCCCTTATCTTCTAGTGAGTATGATTATATGTTATAAATGCAGTAAAGAAGAATTAACGAATTGTGAGAGCTGTAAGACGAAACGGAAAGAAGTTTTTTATTTAAATGAGAATGCTACAAACGAATATGAAAAATGTCCTGAAGATCAGTTTATATAAAATTATATTCATGAGCATTATGCTAAAAGTCATCCAAAAGACTTCCATCGTTGTGGCTTCACACAATGTGGACGTTCGATACTCAAGTGTCGATATACCAATAGCTGTTGGAAACCTGAAGGTGATGCTTTAATGTAATTCCCTTAAACGAGGAACAAAATCATCTTCAATTGACAGCGTATAAAAAATACTTGAATTTAAAGATAACATAACTACATTCCTGTGCTTTAAAAATCCTTGCCTAAATGTAATGAGTCTATAATGGGATTATAAAGTTTCTTTCCTTACAAGTTTCTCACACATAACAATCTTGATTATGTAGGTCCTACCTTCTCAGGATATGTTCGAGATTGATAGAATGAATGATGATGAGAAAAAAGAGTTTACAAAATGGTTTGCGACATTCGCGGGACGCATGTATGATTAAGGCGGAATGTACAAAATATTGTGTGCAAGATGTAGATATTTTACGCCGTAGTTTTGAAGCTTTTCGTAAAATGTTTAGGGACATGTTTAAAATTGATTGTTTAACTGAATGTTGCACTATAGCAGCTCTATGTTTCAAGACTTTTAAAGCCCATTTCATGGAACCTAATACTATCGCTCATATAGGTAGAGATAGTCAGAAATCGTATTCCTATGAGGCTATCAGATGGCTGGAGTTTATGCAGCGGTATACAGGTCAAAATATCGAGCATGCACGCAACGGTGGAGAGCGCGGATTTAAACTGAAGAACAGAGCAGCTTTCCCTGACGGTTATGCTGAGGTTCCAGTGTCAAAAATACACAGTTGGTATTAAACATCAGAGTTGATGAAAACTTAAAATTAAGTTGGATGAACTTAAAACAAAGACGCTATGAACAAGAGGAAGGCTAATGGACTGATGCAGTGAAAAAGATCCGTAAAGGACCTGTTAAAAGAAAAGGAGTTAGTGTATTTGTTTCCATGTTGTGGTTGGCATATGGCACAGCTTGTGAACGAAGAAGAAACAACACAGCTCTGAAATGTCAGTCTTGATCGTATTAGAGTAACTATGCTCCAGAAAACAGCTATAGAGCTAAAGGTTTCGAAGTGGTTAGGGTATGGGGTTGTGAATGGAAAAAGAAAGAGGAATGTAAGGTACGGTTCATGAACACTCCCGAACCACTCGAAGAAGAAGGCTAGGCATTTTGTCAAGTAGGGTAGGTATGAGTAGCTATATTAAATTACATATAGGAAGCTCTATTATGGAGTCGAACTAACATTCGCTATTATTACCACCTACAGACGGAAAAAAACAACTTAACTATCTAATTACATCGTTATACCCATTGGTACAGAAGACTCAGCCTTCCCTATGACATACCTACAAAATTGTAGGTCTGAACTAACCTACCATGAAACATTTAGTAGATAAGTGAGAACAAGACGTTATTTCGTTCAAGCCAACTGTATCGGATCCATTACCCTCCTCATAACCTCTATATACCTTTGTTTTGCCCGAAATATAAGGAAAGATTAGTATTCACCCTATGTAGAACCTGTGCTGAAAAAGGTCAAGAAACATTATGTAAACATACTGAACGGCAACGAGAGTTCAGAGGTGTTTACACTACACCTGAACTAGAGTTAGCTTTAAAGAAAGGATACAAGATCACCAAGCTTTATGAAATTTGGAACTTCGATCCAAAGATCGGGATGTTACGGAGTATATACAAGATTTCCTGAAGATAAAGACAGAAGCGTCAGGTTTACCTGCAGGAATAGCTAGTAAAGATAGCCCTCTGTTCAATCAGTTCATTGAAGACTTTGAACGAATCGAAGGGGTAAAACTGGACAGGGCTAAGATAGATGGGAATGCATGTCTTCGTTTCATCGCAAAGTTATGTCTTAATTCTCTTTGGGGAAAATTTGCGGAACGTGCACCACACACTGAGGATATTATCTGTCACACCGATGCTGAAGTATGGGGCCACTTTAAAAATGCAGATGAAAAGAAAGGATTGTCCACTAGGTAAATAGAGAAACATTATTATTGCGTGAATACAAGCTCCAATAGCGGAACAGACTACTAGATCACGCAACATCGCCGTTGCCGCTTCACACTGTCATCTAGGGTAAAAACTTCTATAATCTCTCTTGAGAAGCTGAGGACAAAAGAGTTTATATTGTATACTTACAGTTTATCTTTGGGACCAGCGCTGGGAGTGATCTGCGACAGGTAAATTTTAGGGATTTAATATGAAATAGGATTGGATATACAACTGATCTTTTTGTCACAGACCTAAGTCTTACGCATGTCGACTTGTAAAACAGTATGGTTCTATAATCTTACTTTTAAAAAGCTAAGGATTCATAAAAAAACAACAGGAAAAACAATTGTCAACTTTCTGATACCTATGTTAAAACTTGGTTAAATAACATTGATGATGATAATATAATGATGAGATAGAACAAGGTTATAATGATGGTGATGATGATAGTTATTATGCTAAACTTAGAAGGATGGAGATATAACAGCGTTAGTTGTTGAAGAAATGAGGCTAGGTTGTACAGTCCAGTTCATGTAAGCATATCTAAAAATGAAACAAAAACCTCAGTGTTTTTAAGGGTAAAGATTTAGCGTATAACGGCTCCACGTGCCGATTTAAAGCCAAATAAAAAAGGGGAGAATGACTATCTCAAAAGTGTTAAAGAAGCTGCGAATGACAGCTAATAAAAGAGCACTTATAAAAAACACGGCCCGTACAATTCCTTTCGGGTTCAGAGGAATCCTCTTCCCCATATAAGTATACGAAACTCTAGTGTTCTTTTTTTATATTGAGATAAATATGATATGATTAATTTCTTTTTTTTTTGCGATCTGAAAATAAAAACGTAATAGGAATTATATCTTTAAATCACTAAAAGTTTTAAAAATAAATGTAATATATAATATATATATATTATTTATATACATATGTCTACTTGGTCTATAAAAATATATAATTATAATATATATATATATATATATATATATATATATATATATATATATATATATATATATAATATATATATATATGATATATATAATATATATATAATATATATAGTTATCCGCGTTTATGGATTATGTATTTATCTTTATAAAATTTAACTAAAATCTTCTTTCCTTTAATCCTTCTCTGTGTAATAATAATAATGATAATACAAAAAAATATGAATAGTAATAGCAAAAAGAATAATTACTTATAATAATAATAATAAATAATAATAATAATAATAATAATATAATAATGATAATACATTAATAATAAAAAAAATAAAACTT
>JABUQX010048894.1:0-10000 GCA_015478945.1 Trachelipus rathkii | reverse complement strand
ATCATTTTCATTTGTAGATGGTTCAACTGCTTCCTTAGCGTTAGAATAATGCTATTTATCGAAGCCAGAGCTGTAAGAGTGCTGATGTTTTTGGTAGATTCCATCAAATGGTTCTCAATAGTTAATGCAGTCTTATATGATGTCATTTCCAACATTAATATAGATGTAAACTTTCTGAATACAACTGGCGTACGAAGTGAGTCTCTTGAGCAATATTCTTCCATGTATATGAAATGTACTATTCCAGCGAGGTGTTGGAATGTCTTGATAACATTAAGGATATGAATATTCAAGCTGTTTGAATTGCCTTCACCTCATTTTCATTTTTTCCTTTTCAGATTCATCTTAAGTATTTTATTATAAAATTCTTTATCAATCTCGACAATAAACTCCGCAGGCAAAAACGGCGCATGCGGCGTATCGGTATCTTGATAATGTGCGGCATGCGGATGCGGATGCTGATGCGGATGTTACCTGCATTTTACTAATATATAATATTATATATATATATATATTATATATATAATATATATATATATTAATATAATTATATAATATAATATATATATATATATATATAATATATATTATATATATTATAATATATATATATATATATACTATATATATCGGCACTACTCCTTTAAAAGGATGTACATAAAAAACATGATATCGAAAAGTCCCGAACACCGTGGAACCTCCAGTTCACGTGTAGCTAAAAACTCACCAATAGAAGGAGCGCTAATAGTTTCCAAAAGCTGCTTTTTTTTCATGCTCCAGAAAATTATTTAAAATTTTTTTTGAAGGCGTCGAGCCCGGGGGACAGAGGGGGGACGAATTCCCCCGTCGTCCCCCGGTAGACAGGCCCTGACTCTTTCCATCTTTGCCATTTAATCTTGGGTATTCTTTAGCTTTAAAAAAAAAACTGTTTTTTGGCAACTCTGAACGCTCTATTGCCTGAATAATCGAAAAAATCGATTTTGCATCCTTCGTTCGATATATATCGGTTAAATTCCTTTTAAAGGACAAGTTCCACATAAGTATATAATATCCTCACCTATTATATATATATATATTATATAATATATATATATATATATATATATACTATATATATATATTATATATCATATATTATATATATATATATATAATTATATAGTATATAATTATATTATATATATATATTGGATGTGAAATTTTGCTCGCATGGATGCGGCATTCAATGTAGAATACAGAATCTTATATTCGTCATAATACATATAATGTATTAAAAACCGAACTTTAAACTGTAAAGAAAAAATTATTTTGAAAACTTTAGATATCAGACCTACCTATTAATTGTGGACTGTTAAATGCTATAACTACCAGTACTAAAAAGAATGCCGATATTAATAAAGACTGTTTTGTCGTTTCAAAATATATTTGGAAATTCGGAACAGCTCGAATTCGGATGTGGACATCCGCGAAATGAGAATGCATATGTTGAAAAGAGATAATAGATGCTCTCTTCCGAATAGGAGTTTATGAATGAAAATCAAATGTTTCTGCATTTCAAAACTGAAACTCTACTTAACTGAAAAAATATTGTCAAAATTATTAGTTTCAAATATATGGAAAAGAGAAGGATTTAGTAATTGTAAGAACCCAAATAATATTTTGACTTTTTTTTTTTTAAATTAATTAATTTCAAAAATCAAATGTTTAATTTTCTTTTTCTCTAACCTTCCTGTTTTGTGATCAGTATTTTTCCTAAAATATTCCACTAGCCCCTGACTAGGTTTGAATTATTGTCTGCCATTCTTGTCTGGCAATCAAAAACTTAAGAAGTGAGTTTCTTCAGTATTATCTTCAGAATGAGTTATCTGTCATTGTAGGCCTATCACAGTCCGGAACAAATTTACGCTTTTGAAATGCTCCGTCACGTAGAAAGTGTCAAAGAGCTTCAGGAATAATAATAACTTTTTCTTAAATCATTTATTTAGACACATCTGAAATTCAAAACACTCATGATGATGATTATAGCAACAACAGCTACCACTACTACTTCTACTACTTCTACTACTACTACTACTACTACTACTACTACTACTACTACTACTACTACTACTACTACTACTACTACTACTACTACTACTACTAATAATAATAATAATAATAATATAATAATAATAATAATAATAAAAATAATAATAATAATAATAAATAATAATATTAATAATAATAAATAATAATAATAATAATAATAATAATAATAATAATAATAATAATAATAATAATAATAATAATAATAATAATAATAATAATAATAATAATAATAAATAATAATATCAGTAATAATAATATTAATAATAATAATAATAATAATAATAATAATAATAATAATAATAATAATAATAATAATAATAATAATAATAATAATAATAATAATAATAATAATAATAATAATATAGACAATAAATCAGCATTTGTCTTGATATAATTTTCTCAAGATTTTTCCAAATTCCTAAAAAACCGTCATAATAATAATAAAATAATAATAATAATAATAATAATAATAATAATAATAATAATAATAATAATAATAATAATAATAATAATAATAATAATAATAGCAATAATAATAATAATAATAATAATAATAATAATAATAATAATAATAATAATAATAATAATAATAATCATAATTTTCGTTAAATTTCTTAGGATAATTCTTGAATGAAACAAAATAATTAAAAAATAAAATTAAGTCATATCCTTGGACGAAAGCTTGGATCATTTTAGAAGGTAATTATTTTGTTTTATTCAAGAATTGTCCTAAAGAAAATTAATGAAAATGTTAGGAAGGTTTTTAGGAATTTGGAAAAATCTTGCAAAAATAATAATAATAATAATAATAATAATAATAATAATAATAATAATAATAATAATAATAATAATAATAATAATAATAATAATAATAATAATAATAATAATAATAATAATAATAATAATTAAATAATAATAATTAAATAATAATAATAATAATAATAATAATAATAATAATAATAATAATAATAATAATAATAATAATAATAATAATAATAATAATAATAATAATAATAACTCGAGCATGAAAGGGGCTACATGTACCCCAAGAGCAGAGGGAAAGGGCGAAGCATAGAAATATTTATTGCTAAGTTCAACAGCTTTGTTGAGAATATTTGAACGTCTAAAAATACAAAATTTTTATGATGCTTCAGTCCGAAATTTGAACTGGCGTCTTCTTATTATAACAAAATCCCAACACTTGCAGACATCATTACAATATAAAAGCTATTGGGAGAACATATTTTATGATTCACTCTATGAAATATATTGACAAGAATCGTCGTATTTTACCTAGATACAACTCTCTCTCTCTCTCTCTCTCTCTCTCTCTCTCTCTCTCTCTCTCTCTCTCTCTCTCTCTCTCTCTCTCTCTCTCTCTCTCTCTCTCTCTCTATATATATATATATATATATATATATATATATATATATATATATATATATATATATATATATATATATATATCTTTCACTTTCTCTCTTCTCTCTATATATATATCTTATATATTATATATATATATTGTCTGAAAATCAAACAATCATGTAACGAGCTGTCTAAATGCTCCTTTAGAGCTTGTGGTGTGTCAAACACCAATTGAAAAGTTCATCATTCTATTATAGTTACTTTGTCTTAGACATTTTATTTTAATACAAGGAGATCACTCCTGAATTCCTCGTTTCCTCAAAGAATATAAATTAAATGCTCAATTACAGTTATATGCTGTTGTTGGAACATAAAGCATTGACATTGCTGATATATATATATATATATATATATATATATATATATATATATATATATATATATATATATATATATATATATATATATATATATATATATATATTATATATATATATATATATATATATATATATATATAACTTAAGAAATTTGTGCTTTTACATACGTGATAAGGAATTTAATCTCCGCTGCTGGGTTTCGAACCCAAACCCTCACTGTTGGTAAAGCAAGTGTGTTACCACTTAACCATGATGAACTAAAGGAAATCTAACATTACTTCTGAAAGATTATTATCTTCAAGAATAAGGCATGTCAGTACTTTGACCAGTGACCTTTGACACCACGCTCACACTCGGGTCAAAGGTCAGTAGGTCACACAGAGTTTGATTCAGGGAAAAATGTATTATAACAAATATAGAACTGCTAACACACACACTCACAGCAGGGAGATTAAATTTTTTTGTTATATATATATATATATATATATATATATATATATATATATATATATATATATATATATATAATATATATATATATACTATATATATATATATATATATATATATATATATATATATATATATATATATATATACACAGTATATATATATATATATATATATATATATATATATACAGTGGCGTATCTAGACACTAAAAAATTTTAAGTATCATATCTGTTAATAATATAAAGTGCAGAGGTTAAATTAATTTTATATAATTCGTCGCTGTCAGGAACAAATCTCATAAGTCCTTAGTTAAAACTAAACTTGAAGCCATCAGAAGAAAATGCAACATTAGAATTTCTACAGATTTTTGAAGAATGTGTAAGCGTATCAGAGCTGGGTATTGAAATTGCTGAACCAAGAATTAACAAGTTCCAAAAATACAGACCCAATATTCCTACTTCCGACCCACAAACTTATTATTGTACATCCATTTTTATACCATTTTTGGATGATTTAATATCAGCATTAGGAGAGAGGTTTTTAAATCATAAAGAATTATTTCTTCCTTGCAATTTGCCATAAGAAGCAGGTGCCATATGAGAAGGTAAAAGATTGTGTAACATTTTACAAGGAAGATCTCGAAAGTCTAATAGAAGATTTAGTAAAAGCAGAATGGGATTTATGGAAGTTGAAATTTCATCACAGCACAGACCGTCCAAAAACAGCAATAGACGGACTAGTTTCTTGTTCACAGTCACAATTTCCAAATATTTACATCTTGTTGCAGATACAAAACACTTAATTTTACCCATCTCTGTTTGCTTAGAAAGAAGCTTTTCAACATTAAGACTTCTGAAAACCAACTTGAGAAATACTATTGGAGCTGAAAGACATACTGGCTCCTCTACATACATAGAAATATTGACATAAAAACTGAGGATGTTATCTGATTTTGCTCACTCTCATGCCCGAAGCGATTAAAGTTAACAATTTAGGTAAGATGATTTTAGTAATTTTTATATAAATTACTCCCATTTTTCTTAGAAATTTAATATTTGGTTCCTTCCACTTTATATATATATATATATATATATATATATATATATATATATATATATATATATATATATATATATATTTTTTTTTTTTATATATATATATATTTTTTTATATATATATATTCTATGTCTATATATATATAGATATATATATATATATATATATATATATATATATATATATATATATATATATATATATGAATTTATATCACGACATTTATTATTTTCTGACAAATGAATGCTTTCGAACAAAAAATTTAGCTTTAACTTAAGTTAAAAAATAAGAACTATTCATACGAAATAAATATATTTAATTTATTGTGAAGTTCAAAAAAGTTACAAATTAAAGAAAAACAATTCTTTTGAACATTTATTGAGAGAAAAAAATACCTTATAATAATAAATAAATGGTCAGCCTCTAGAAGAGCCACAATCCATATCTCAAAACTACAACAGCTACCGGCCGGGAGCTGGAATGCTAGTACAATTTTAGTGCGTAAAAAAAAAAAAAAAAAAAAAATACTACAATAGCTACAGGGAAGAACTTTTTAGATAAAATTTTAGTTAAGAAAATGTAAAAAAATAAAAAATAAAAAAATAAATTATTGTTAATAAATTATAGTAATATAAGTAGAAAAGCCTATTTGAGACTTTTGCCACTTCTCGTTAAACTAAATAGACTTTCTGAAGTAAATTTTGTTTTGTTTTAACTAAAGAATACCCCCAAGGGTATACCACACCGATGGCAGAGTCAGGGTTCTCTCGGCCTTCTGGGTGAACTACAGGGTTGGACCTATTTCCCCCCACTCAGGGGGTCTCCGGAACCCCGCTCTTTGGTATTTGGGTGTCGCGGGGTTCCTCCGCCCCCCTACAGGGTATGGAAAACGTCCCCCCTGTGTTCCCATCGGCTCAGAGCCCCTACATTGCCGTGTGAAAGCATAGCCCCCTAAATAATATTTATATATATATATATATATATATATATATATATATATATATATATATATATATATATATATATATATATATATATATATATATATATATATATATAAACTATGTCCCCTGCTCCTAAAAAAAAATAGCCAATATTTATTTTATTTATTTATTATTATTTTTTTTTACATTTTCCTAACTAAAATTTTACAAGGATTCAAAAATGTATTCCTTTTCCCTGTAGCTATTGTAGTTTTGAGATATGTTTTTTTTTTTTTTTTTTATTTTAGTTTCCTCGTAAAATTTATACTATGTATATTATATCATTTTTGAGCTTTATACTAAAAAGTTAAAAAAATAACTTGTTCGAATCCATAAATTCTTTTATAAAAATAAAATGTCGTGATGAAATACAAAAGGGCCTATATATATAATAATATATGTATATAATAATATATATATATATATATATATATATATATATATATATATATATATATATATATATATATATATATATATGTATAATATATATATATATAATAATAATAATATATATATGATTACCAGTTTTGTCTGGGCCCCCGAAAAATTTCTGGATGCCTTCCATAATACAATAATAATATATATATATATATATGTAATATATATATAATATAATATATATACTTTATATATATATAATATATATATATATATATATATATATATTTATATATATAATATATATATAATAATAATAATAATATATATATATATATATATATATATATATATGTATAATATATATATATATATACCAAATATATATATATATATATATATATAACATATATATATATATATATATATATATATATATATATATATATATATATATATATATATATATATATATATATATATATATATATATATATATAACATATATATATATATATATTTTATAATTTATGTCTTTATTTTTGACCTACATATAAAATGCGTCCTTAAGAAAAAACTTGGTTTTGTCAAATTATTGACAGTTCCAAAACCTCTTCCTTGAGAACTCCATAAATATAATTCATTGTTTGTTTTTAACGCTTTATTTTTGATCCTTGGTGATGATTACACACATTAATAAATTACCCAAGGATCAATGTGTAATAAATGTTCTTCAATAATGTTAGGATCACGCTAAAATTATTTGTCAGTATTTAAAGGAAAAAACTCCTTTTCGGGTGGGTGATAGGTATTATTATTATTATTATTATTATTATTATTATTATTATTATTATTATTATTATTATTATTATTATTATTATTATTATTATTATTATTATTATTATTATTATTATTATTATTATTATTATTATTATTATTATTATTATTATTATTATTATTATTATTATTATTATTATTATTATTATTATTATTATTATTATTATTATTATTGTGTGTGTGTGTGTGTTAAGTATTACTGGTCTTTTTATTTAAGTTTTTCACGTTATTCATTTAAAGGTCACATTCTTTTATTTTTAATTTGTTTTATTTTGTTATTTTTTATGGATATTTTTATAGAGTTTTTTTCCCTCATGAAAGAGTAACTAAAATTTTTGAAATATTTTCGACTTCTACTTTTTTTATTAAATTACTTTGCCTTGTCTTTATTTTTTAAAAAAAATTATTTGAATAGGGACTATTAAAGGAATATGAGTTTATTTATTTATTAATTATTTATTTTTAATAATTTAATAAGGTTTTAGAGGTCACGTGTCAATGGCGGCTTCTATACATAAATGATTAAAAATAAGAAAATGGTCCCTTCAATGTGGATTCTTAAATTTTGCTAGTGAAATCTTCTTTCGGATCTTGTGTGGGACTATCAAAGATTTCCCTAAGATGGAAGCTCCGCCTCTCACCCCCGACCAGTGAGTAGTAGAAAAATAATAAAATATTGCTTCAAAATAAAAAACTATTGTTTCAACTAGTGAGTGATTTTGGCCTAAGGCCGGAGAATCAAAATTTAAATTCCTGCCGGAGGCCAGAGAATGTCCATGAATATTTCTCAGATGAAGTTGCCTTACGCAGCAAATTTCAGTCTTTCAACACGATATCATAAAACTTCTCAAACTCCAAGATACAATTTTATCTTGCAATTAACATAGTCCTCATTGTGTCAACACTTAACCTAGATTTCTCCTTTGACCACAAACTCTTCATAACAGAAAATTTCTCTTAACAGGTGCTATACTATTACAAAGGTCTTGAAAATCTTGGTATTTTACGCTCATTTGCCGCTACCGTGCGCTCAATCGATAGAGAGACAGAGTCTCATGACAAGGGTGCGGGTTCGATCCCTAGTCCGGATCCTATGTAGAAATTACCTAGAGAAGTTCACCTCCTAGAATAGGGCTATTCCCCGACTATGCCCGTGACGTGTGAACTTTAAAAAAAAAAATCAGAAAAAAATTCTATACTCATCTATCAAACAAACATTAATGTTTTTCGCATTCTACGTATCTTACTGACTTATAATTATAGTTGTTAAGAGAGTCCACTGGTCAAATATGCAAATTTCTTCTGTTTCAGTGCTTGTAAAGAGTTTCCTATTCAGATTGTCCTGTATTACTTTCCATTCAGGTGTGCCTACTCCTTAGTGGCACTCACCTGAACTTTCCAGTGTTTCCAAAATTGAACTTCCACTTGCTGACACATTGTAAGCTGGTTTCATAGAAATTCTCAACTAACTAAAATCTGTCTCACCTATGTTCTCTATAGAATCTACTAGCATTTTCATGACCCCTTAAGGGGAGTTCAAGATTTGCACAAAATTTGATGGCTTTGATAATTTTTAGTAAAATGTATCTATTTTTAGTAACTTGCTGATTGTGGCATTCAATCGCTTGTTTGTAAGCAGAATCAATATTTTCTTTTATATTTACTTTTCCTAATACTTTATCAACTTGAGAGAAAAAAATATAAAGCGGTTTTATTTTTTTAACGAAAAAATCATATATATTTCAAGTATTATCAAGGAACAAAAATAAACAAATAAGAAAGTAATATATATATATATATGTATATATATATATATATATATATATATATATATATATATATATATATATATATATATATATATATATATATATATATATATATATATATATATAATATACTCTATATATATATTTATATATATATATATATATATATAACATATAATATATAATATACCTTATATAATAACAATATATGTATATATATATATATATATATATATATAATAACATATATATAATATATTTATATAATATATAATAATAATAATATATATAATAATATAATATATATATATATATAATATATATAATATATAATATATATATATATATATTATATATAATATATATTATATATATTATATATATTATGTATAATAATATATATATATATATATATATATATCATAATATGTAATATATATAATATATATATATATATATATATATATATAATATTAATAATAATATATATTTAATAATATAATAATAATATATATATATACTCTCTATATATATATATATATATAATATCATATATATATATGTTATATATAGCTGTATAATAATAATAATAACCATAATAATATTAATATGTATATATGTATATATATATATATATATGCCCTCTATATATATAATAATAACAATAATATGTTTATATATATATATG
>JABUQX010048893.1:50000-52500 GCA_015478945.1 Trachelipus rathkii | reverse complement strand
TTTTCAGGACTTAGAGCTTTGTTGAAGACTGTATATGTGAAGATGCCTCGAGTTCGGAGGAGAAATATTGCAACAATATACAAGTCTTCAACAAAGCTCTTAAGTCCTGAAAAAATGATCTCGACATGAATAGTTTTCTTCTTATCTTTCAAAGGAAAGAGAATCCGACGAAGCGACTTTGAGAGGAAAGTCCGAGCTTCCTACCTTATCAACCACGAGGATGCTGTAAGATAACTATCAGTAGAGTTTTTTCGGACCTTATTGCCAGCAATTCTTAAACCGACTTCATCTCCCTTCTGGAGAAGTTTAGATGAAGGTATTTTCTGTTGTGTCTTTTTATAGAACTTTTTTTGACACATTTGTGAAGTTACTTTGGGAGTTGATTAATGTAAAATTTTTTTGGCTATTAAATCGTTTATTATATTGTGGAACTATTAACAAAATATTTCATCATACGCCGTTCCAACAAATTAATTTCATTTCTGCCTGAAGATGCCTCGAGTTCGGAGGCGAAATATTGCAACAATATACAAGTCTTCAACAAAGCTCTTAAGTCCTGAAAAAATGATCTCAGCAGGAATAGCTTTCTTCTTAGCTTTCAAAGGAAAAAGAATTCGACGAAGCGACTCTGAGAGGAAAGTCCGACGCTCTTACCTTTGAACCTCCAGGATGGCTGTAAGCCCCCTACTTTAGAGTTTTTCGGACTTATGGACACCCTTTCTGAGAAGTGGACATGATTTTTTCTTCTGGAGAAGTTTAGATGAAGTATTTTCTGTTGTGTCTTTTTATAGAACTTTTTTGACACATTTGTGAAGTTACTTTGTATGTTAAATTTAAAATTTTTTTGGCTATTAAATCGTTTTATTATATTGTGGAACTATTAACAAAATAATAATAATAATAAAAGAGAAAAAAGGAAAAAATTATTTTAATAATTTTAGTGAAGCAGAAAATTTAATCTTTGTGAAAAAAACTTTTATAAAAGCAAGGCTTCAATTTTTTTACCTAATAAAATGTTTTATTTCTTAAGCTTTTCATTCTCATTTCTGCGTTACACGTTTTTTAATCCCGAGGAAGACTGAATTCAGAAAATGTTTGAATACATCAGAACAGGAAAAAGAAATCCCAAAATTTAAATTCAGATAAGCTATGGTCATTATATATATTATATATATATATTAATGATATATTAATATATATAGATATATAATATATATATATATATATATATATATATATATATATATTTATATATATCCTCACTTAACGTAGGTACAAGTTGATTTAGGTGTCCTCGTGAGTAAATAAAGGAGACAATTAATTTATATAACAATTTGAAGATGAAAAGAAAAGAAATTATTTTAGGCGCTTAATAAAAAATAAAACGAAACATAAATAGTAGTAATATGCAATTAACCATAGATTTATTTACCTTAGCGCAATAAAAATGTTGTGAGTCCCCGAAAGCTAGCCAATAAGAGAAATTAATGTGTGAGAAGCTCCGCCCTTTAAAATGATAGTTCAGAGTGTGAAATTATAAGTGATTATGTTAAGTGTTACTTTACAAGATTTGTTTTCAATTTGTGGAAATGACTATGAATTATTAGCTTATTTGCAATATAAAAAATTGATTTTAAATAAAAAGAGATGTAGGAAATGTCAGAAAAACTGTGCAATTTACCGAAATAGTGATAAATTCGTATTCCGGTGTCCTCGATGTAAGAAACGGTTTGAAAGTGCCCCAAAGCCATATTTCTTAAATAAGGTGAAAATAAAATATGTCACATTCTTCCAACTAGTTATTTTTTTATCCGATGTGCCTGTATATATATATATTAATATATATATATAATATATATATTAAAAAATATATATATATTATATATATATATATATATATATATATATATATATATATATATATATATATATATATATATATATATATATATATAACCGTTTTTTCTTAAGAACTAAAGAATACCCCTAGGGTAGAACGCCAAGATGTACAGAGTCGGGGTCTCTCGGCCTCCCGGTTGACGACGGGGGAACTTCGTCCCCCTCTGTCCCCCGTCTGCTCGAGCCCCCTAAAAATGTTAAAAAAAATCGAAAAATATCGATATTATATCGCTATATCGATATTATATCGATATTTTTTGATATATCGATAATATCGATATTTTACACGCCTAGAACATCTATTTACCTATCATAGAGGGTACCTGTCGAATTTTTTTTTAAATCCGACCTCCCGTTCCGAGGTCACCATAAACTAAACTTATATATATATATATATATATATATATATATATAATAGGTATATATATATAAAATATATATATTATATAAATATTAAATATGATCTGTTCATATATTTTATATATATATATATATATATATTTAATTATATATATATATACACAAGAATAAAATATAGATATAAAAAATATATTATATATATATATATATATATATATATATATATATATATATATATATA
>JABUQX010048893.1:30000-37500 GCA_015478945.1 Trachelipus rathkii | reverse complement strand
CAATTAAATGATTTAAAGTTCTGTATTAATGGTAACTAAATTAAAATGGAATATTAAATTATTAACAACATCAGAAAAATTCTTAAACTCACCAGACAAGTCTCAGACATCTCCAAGTATCATATTAACGAATGTAAACAAACAAACTCCATATTCAAAGAGAGTTAAATTAGCTGTAGTTTAAATGGACCTGAATCACTATTAAGAGAGGGTTTAATGTTATGAATATACAAAGCTTCTAAAATATGTAGGTTGGTTGGTGAATTACTTGTTTGTGTTAATATATTGAAATTATTGTAATTAAAGGTATGGTCTTGAGTATGTGAGTGGTCTCTAATAGCGGAATGGGAAGGTGAATTCAACCACGCTTTGGTACGAGTAGAAATGCCTCTGTGCTCATCGATCCTCACGTGGAATTGACGTAAGGTACTGCCAATGTAGATAGCATTACAGCTATCACAAGTAAATTTATAAATTATTGAGGATCGAAGAGCTGCAGGGACATGATCCTTATGGTTGCAAAATGAAGAGATCATGGACGAAGTTGTGAATACTAGATTAACGTTCAATTGGGGAAAATAGCACTGCAAAAGGGAGGATAGTTCCTTACGAAGTTTCACGAAAATATGTTCATAAAAAGGTAATTTTATATACAAACTGCATTTTAAAGCTGAATACGTTAGAGGCTTGGGTGTGTAACGAGAGTTCAAAAAATCCTTTATATATTTATTTACTAATGAAACGGGGTAACAATTATCTTTAAAAAAATTTAAGAGAAAATTAAATTCTTCATGCATGAGTCGGAAATTAGAACTAAGATGATAGGCTCTATATATTAGAGTTTTAATACTGTTGCATTTATATATAAGTGGAGTATGACTAAAGAAATTTAAACCTTGACCCGAAAAAGTCTTTTTACGATAAACATTTATGGTAAATTTACATCTGTTTTTTTAATTAGCATATCCAAAAATGGTACGGTGCCGTTAACTTCTTCTTCTTTTGTAAAATTAATATTATTTAATTGTGCCGTTTAAATAATTAAAAAAGGGAGTATTTCATTTCTGTTTGAAAAAAGTAAAAATGTGTCGTCCATGAATCTTTTATAATGAACTGGTCTAAAGGAGGGGGGACATTTCTGTAACCAAATCTTTTCATAATGACTTAGGTATGAATTGGCAAGGGTGGCACTAAGTGGAGAACCCATAGCTAAGGAATCAGTTTGTTGGTATAATTTATTGTTAAAAAAGAAATACGTATCCTGGGTAGCTAAATTCAGTAAAGTTTTAAATTCAGACCTGGTGAAGCCATGAAATTCGCTATTTAAATGAAAAATATCTTCCAATAGAAATTCAATTGCGTCTTTTACAGGAATATTTGTATACAAGGACTCTATATCAAAACTTGTCATAAAAAAATCTTTCAAATTAATGCCTAAAAGCCAGTTTTTAAAGGTGTAGGAATTTTTTATTATGTAATCATTGGTGGCAAAGGGGGTCAAAAGAGGTACTAGGAATTTTGCTAATCTATAGTTATGAGTATTAAAGGCAGCCAGGATGGGGCGGATGGGGATATTAACTTTATGTATCTTAGGAGTCCATATAAGATGCCTGGGGAAGAGCCACGAGAGTACAATTCACCAAATAATGTTTTATCAATCTTATTAGCTTTCAACAATTTACGTAGAAAACGGTTAATTTTTTCTTCTAGGTTAAGTGACAAAATTAATGGGTCTTTATTCAAAATTAGGGTAAATTTGGTTGTGTCAGAAATGATATCAAGAATTTTACAAATATAATCAGCCTTATCTAAGAGTACGACGCCCAAACCTTTATCCGGTTTGCAAATAATTGTTGAAAGATCATTCTTGATTGATTTTAATGTAATTATATCTGCCTTTGAAATTAAGTACGAAAAAATTTTTGAAGGGTTAAATTTAAAATAAAATTCTGGGCTAAAAGTTTCATCTTAAGGGTAACTGTGTTAAAATCGGAGTTATAAGGTTCATGATTCTTCAGAATACAAATCAATCTTTCAAAAGCGCTAAAATATTTATAATAGTCAATGCGATAAACAGGTAAGCAAAAATTCAAGCCTAATCCTAAAAGTCTTCTTTCATTAGTTGTTAAGACCTTTGATGAAAAATTAAATATATATTTATCAGAGTTCGAAGAGAGATCATTTCTATGTATATTCAGAGCCTTTAACTTATTTTCATGACGGATTCTACAAAGTTTCAAGCGTCCACTCACAAGTTTAGAAATCTTATTAGTAATAAACATAAAGTCTAAAAAAGTTAAATCTGCCTTCAACTTATCATGGCTAACCTTGAATTGTCGGTCTAATTTCTTAATTTCTTTGTTCTTATAAGATATTTCATTATTCAACAACTTAAATTGAAAACCCTTATAAATATTGCTATTGTATAGACGTTTAGAAAAAAGTTTAAGTTTAATAAAACCTGGGATTACACTGTATGCTTTACAGGTATTTAGGAAAGCGACGTCCAGTTTCCTCTTTTCAAGTTTAAATGTAAGGCCCTCGTAATTCATACCTAAGTCATTATGAAAAGATTTGGTTACAGAAATGTCCCCCCTCCTTTAGACCAGTTCATTATAAAAGATTCATGGACGACACATTTTTACTTTTTTCAAACAGAAATGAAATACTCCCTTTTTTTAATTATTTAAACGCACAATTAAATAATATTAATTTTACAAAAGAAGAAGAAGTTAACGGCACCATACCATTTTTGGATATGTTAATTAAAAAAACAGATGTAAATTTTACCATAAATGTTTATCGTAAAAAGACTTTTTCGGGTCAAGGTTTAAACTTCTTTAGTCATACTCCACTTATATATAAATGCAACAGTATTAAAACTCTAATATATAGAGCCTATCATCTTAGTTCTAATTTCCGACTCATGCATGAAGAATTTAATTTTCTCTTAAATTTTTTTAAAGATAATTGTTACCCCGTTTCATTAGTAAATAAATATATAAAAGATTTTTTGAACTCTCGTTACACACCCAAGCCTCTAACGTATTCAGCTTTGAAATGCAGTTTGTATATAAAATTACCTTTTTATGAACATATTTTCGTGAAACTTCGTAAGGAACTATCCTCCCTTTTGCAGTGCTATTTTCCCCAATTGAACGTTAATCTAGTATTCACAACTTCGTCCATGATCTCTTCATTTTGCAACCATAAGGATCATGTCCCTGCAGCTCTTCGATCCTCAATTATTTATAAATTTACTTGTGATAGCTGTAATGCTATCTACATTGGCAGTACCTTACGTCAATTCCACGTGAGGATCGATGAGCACAGAGGCATTTCTACTCGTACCAAAGCGTGGTTGAATTCACCTTCCCATTCCGCTATTAGAGACCACTCACATACTCAAGACCATACCTTTAATTACAATAATTTCAATATATTAACACAAACAAGTAATTCACCAACCAACCTACATATTTTAGAAGCTTTGTATATTCATAACATTAAACCCTCTCTTAATAGTGATTCAGGTCCATTTAAACTACAGCTAATTTAACTCTCTTTGAATATGGAGTTTGTTTGTTTACATTCGTTAATATGATACTTGGAGATGTCTGAGACTTGTCTGGTGAGTTTAAGAATTTTTCTGATGTTGTTAATAATTTAATATTCCATTTTAATTTAGTTACCATTAATACAGAACTTTAAATCATTTAATTGCTTTTATTTTATATAATCTAAGTTATTTACTGATGGAGAGCGACGTTTTATATTTCTTCTAATTATGATCCATCCTTGTAAATATGTGAACTTTTGATTTGATTATGGACGAATTCGTCCGCTAAATATATTTTACAAATTATATGAAAATTAATAAAAATTTCACATCCTATATACAAATTAGGCCCCAAAGTAATAAAATTCACAATATACTATTGTTTTATTTTATAGTGTATTCACCTGATGATGGAAATTACGATTTCCGAAACGTTGTGATATCAAATAAAGTTTAATATGTGGAGGGCCCTAGTATTGCTTTTCCTATTCAAGTTAAGATTCCCATCCCATAGAAGCTGGACTGAATATATTCATCATAAGTATGGCCGAGCAATGCTTAAAACTACTAGATATTATATATTATATATATATATATAATATTATATATATATATATATATATTATAATAATTATTTTTTATATAAATATATATATATATATATAATATATATATATATATATATATATATATATATATATATATATATATATATATATAATATTATATTATATATATATATATATATATTGACTATTTATAGAATTCAGACTCTATTTTTTTCGAATATTTATAAGGGCATTCGAGCAAATAAATATATATATAGATAATATAATATTATATATATATATTATATATATATATATATATATATTAATATTATATATATATATATTATATATATATAAATATATATATGTATATACTATACATATATATATATATTATATATTATATATATATATATATATATATATATATATATATATATAATATATATTTATATATATATATATATAATATATATATATATATAAATTATAATAATAATATATATATATTATATATATATATATATATATATATATATATGTTATATATATATGAATATATATTATATTTAATTATATATATATATAGATATATATATATATATATAATATAATATATATATATAGATATATATATATATATATATAATAATACTATAATATTTAAGGTCTGTTGGTCTTACCAACGTTTGTTTTTTTTTTTTGGTTAAAAAACCAATTAAAATAAAATGTTTTTTGTTTTTATGTTTTTTTTTTTTTTTGTTTTTCAAATAAAAAAAGTAATTAAAAAGTGCTTTAAATGAAAACAAATAGCTATAATACATCCTAATTAAATATTTAGATAATAAATAAATGGGAGGAAAACATGTTCCAGACTTTAACAGTAGAGTGCAATGTTAAAATTGAGCAATAAGCAGTTAAGTCTGTAATAAGTTGAGCGGAGAAGGATGAGACTGTCGGAAATACGAGTCGTAGGAACTCTCCTCAAAGTAGGAGGAACATGACTGGAAAATTAAAAGAAAAACAATGTCAGTTGTAATAACAATAGAATAAGGAGAGTGATGCAACAGTTTGAAGGCTAGAAAGAATGGAAAGAGCTAGTTAGAGTAGGAGAGTTAAGAAGTCGACAAGCCCTAGACTTACATTTTATCAAGGAGAGCATATGTGTGGAACCACTCCAGATATGTGAATTCATACTCTATAGAACGCCCTTATGTAGAGGTAGCAACTGGGATGGTGAGAAGAAGTTCCGAACTAGCCTCTGAACACCCAATTTTGTAGAAACTTATTAGAAAGAACGAAATGCAATCCTTCTAATAATGATCGTGAAAAATATCAAGAATATTAATAACAGAAGAAGGTTAGAGTTGTGTTTTCAAAGAAGACGTTATAGTTGTTTGAAAGATTATGTAAAGTAGATAGTTGAAGAAGCTGAGTTTTTGAGGCATTGAAAACAACCATGTTATCTTTACCAAAACTATAAGTATCAGAAAGATCAGAAGTCTGTTGCTTCAAGGATACTATCCTTGCATCATTTATTTGCTGTTGAATGAGTCGTCTTTCAAATTAGGAGTAATAATGATTGATGGAATTATCAGCCTTAGAGTGAAGAGGAGACACAGCAGCAAATAGAAAATTGATGCAAAATAATAAGAAAAAGGAGTTGGAGATAGAACAGAATTCTGAAGAGCACCACTATGGATTGATTTAAAGGATAATTGGTGGCTATCTACAATAGCAGCCATATAATAATGACTGGAACGAAAGTTAAGAGAAGGTTACAAAGAGAAGGACAAATACCGAAAGCTGGAAGTTTGGATATTAAAACTTTGTGCCAGAGTTTATCAAAAGCCTTCGATATGTCTACCGCCACAGAAAAAGATTCGCCTAAATGCGGAAGAGCAGAAAACCAAGTCGGAAAGAAAGGAAAGAAGATTAACAGTTGAATGATCCTTACAGAAACCATACTGGCAATCAGAGATAAGATTAGAAGATTTAAGATGTTTGCAAATCTTCTTGTTAAGGATAGATTCGAAAACTAAGAAGAGCAGAGGTTTAAGCGATAGGACGATAGTTGAATTGTTGATTGGAGTCCCGCCTCTTCAGCATATCCTGAATGAATGCATTCTTTCATCAGGAAGGAAAGGTTGAAATTTATAGGCAATGAGGAGACAGGTTACCAAAGGGGAGCTCAGAAGCAAGCTCAGAATCAAAAGTACTGAGGACCACTGAAGGAATAACTTCACTTCAGCATTCTCCCCCTTAGTTTTAAGATCAGAGAATGCAGAAATAACATTTTAATGAGTTAAAAGGAGGCGAAGAGGAGGAATAGCTCTGGAACCGTCTAGAGCGGAATTAGAGGAAAAAGTTTGAGCAAACAGTTCAGCTTTAGCAGAATTTAAGACAGCAGTATTACCGACAGATATAAGAGGAGGGAGGGAGGAAGAAGCAAAGTTAGAGTTAACATTTTAAAATTGCAAAATGTTGGAAAGAGTGGTAAGGTGAGAAGTCCCCAGAAAGATTGTTGCAATTTCGACGAAAGAAAGTTTACAAGAGCCTCGAAAAGATGATTTTTTGCTAATCCGGGATAAAATGTATTAAAGCACAAATTTCTGGATTTGAAGACAAAGATAATTTCTGATAAACCTAAAGATTTTTATTAGCATCAGTGTCAACTGATAGAGAATGAAAAGTAAGTATCAAATTTAATATATAATATATATATATATAATAATTAAAAATAATCCCAAAAAAGTTTATATATATATATATATATATATATTATATATATTATATATATATATATATATATATATTACTGATATATATAATATATATATCATGTATATATTAAAAATAATCCAAAAAAGTTTTGAGAAACGTGAAAAATGTATATTGTTTTAAAATTAAATTGTTGATTTTTTGAGTTTCTGTAATATAATATTAATCTCAAAAACTTATAAAGAACATTAATTAGCGTGATGTAAAATAAACATTATACATAAAAAATTTTTTTGGAAATATTTATTTTAAAGGTGAAAAGAAAACAAAAAAACATAAACAACAGGTTTTTATGTTTTTTATGAAAAACTAATTGGTTTTTTTTGCTTTTTTTTTTTCAAATGTTTTTATCCACTATATATATATATATAAATATATATATTAGTATATAATATATATATATTATATATATTTAATATATATATAATATAGTATATATATATATATATATATATATATTATAAGAGGAGAGAGAGAGAGAGAGAGAGAGAGAGAGAGAGAGAGAGAGAGAGAGAGAGAGAGAGAGAGAGAGAGAGAGAGAGAAGAGTAATAAACAGACAGACAGAATAAGAAAAAACCATTTAATAACATTAATAAACATTGAACATC
>JABUQX010048893.1:12500-17500 GCA_015478945.1 Trachelipus rathkii | reverse complement strand
TGTACAGTCGGAGGCAGAAAGCTGTAGAAGCTCTGGATTTTTTTTGTAGTTTCTTCAAATGGTTTAAATGGCTTATGCAGTATGATATGATGTCATATTCCACATTAATAGAATGTTTAACTTTGGAAATAATAACTGGCGTAAGCGAAGCAAGAAGGTCTTCTTTGAGCAAGTACTTCTTTCATCATACGAAGTGTAACTATTCCACGAAGCTGGATGTCCTTAATAACAATTAAGATAAGTAATATCAGCATGTTTTGAATTGCCTCAAACTCATTTTCTTTTCATTTTGTGTTTTTCAGATTCTTATCTTAGTATTTATTATAAAATTCTTCTAAATCTCGATAATAAACAATTCGCGCAACATCCGAAGGCAATGCCGCGCGATGGGGATGCGGATCTTTAATAATGTGCAGATGCTCCGCGGATGCGGATCGGATGTTACCTCATCACTAATATATGATATGATATATACTAATATAGTATATAGTATAAAATTATAAATATATATATATATATATATAATATATATATATTATATATATATATATATATAATATATATATATATATAGTTATTATATTATTTATATATATAGTTTATATATTATATATATATATATATATATCTATATATATATATTCTATAATCAATATATATAGTATATAATATATATATACTATATAGTAATATATATTATAATAATTATATATATATATAGTCAGGCGGGGTAAAAAAAAGTGGAAAAACATTTTATCTATATATCTCATAAATATTTGAAAAGATATATTATGTCATATTATGGTTGGTTTGTATTTAATTTTGGTAAAAAATTCATAGGAAGGATTCGAATCGGATTTCGGATTCGATTCGGGATTCGGATTAAGCTTTTTAACATGGAAAATTTCGGATTCGGATTCAGATTTAGAATATTAACACCAACGGATTTCGGATTCGGGATTCGAATTCCGAAGGTGCCTGGATTCGGATTCGGATTTGGATTCGAACATTTTCCGAAACCGGATTCGGATTCGGATTCGAATCAAAAGTTGCCGGATTCGCCTATGTTTAAAATTTTAATATTTCATGCACATATTATATAATATATATAAATATATTTTTATTTTATTTATTATTTTACGACACTTGTGTTCCGCTTGAGCGGGGTAGGTGGTCGGTACAGCTCGTCTTCACTCACACTTCCCTCATTCTGCCTCACGTCCACCTCCTCCACCACCACTGCTATCTCTCGCCAACACCCAGACCCTCTTGCCTCCTATCCCTCCTTCCTCCAGCATCTCTTTATTCCATCCACCACCTCTTCTTGTTCCCCTTTCACGTCTGCCTTCCTAATCACCCTCCGACCTCCAACTCTCCTAACGCTCTCTTGTTTCCTCCATTCCACTAGATGCCGCATATCATCTTAACATTCCCTTCTCTCGCTCTTCACCAAACCATTCCCCAATACATCTCTTCTCACCACCCTATTTCCTAATCTCTCCCTTCTATACTAACCACAAACGTGCTCTCTAACCTTTCTCAAATACTTCAACTTCTTCAAATCCGAATATATATTTGATATTATATAGGTATATATATATATATATCCATTCTAATCTCTCTAGAAATAATAATAATATAATGAATATAACATATGAAATAATATATATTATTTATAGTATATTATATATAATTGCTAATAAATAGGATATATATTATTAATATATATCCATTCTAATCCCTCTGAGAAATAATGTAATACAAGGACAGAAAATATATGAAAGTAATGAAGAGGAAAAGTTGAGTTTTTTCCCCTTTTCATTTTTTTTTTCCTTTTTTTTTCTTTTTTTTATGAAGAAAAAATTTATCACAGAATTGCGTTTCCAGTATGTTATTTTCGCTTATTTCAGTGAGAAAAGGTTCTATAACTTCGAGTAATATATATATATAAGTAATATATTATATAAATATATGTGTGCATGGTATGTCAAAAATAAATAAAAAGCTATATAAAAATACTATATATATTGGTTATATATATATATATATATATATAATAATTATATATATATATATTATATATTATATATATATATTATTATACCATATTAAAATATAATATATATATATATATATATATTATATATATATATTATAAATTAGTCAATAACTCCTATTATATGATATATACTATATTATTATATAACTAATATATATATATATATATATATATATTATAATATAATATAGTATATATATATATATATATAAGTAATAGCTGATAAATATATATGTATAGTATATATATATATAATATTACGTATAATATATATATATATATATATACTATTAATGAATGATATATTATCTATTATATATTATTATATATATATATATTATATAGTATATAATATAGTCCAGGGAAAAATTTAAAGCCGACATGTTACGATACGATGAATAACGGAGTTTGAATATAGAAAAGGCGAAAAGTGTTTCAAACCTTTCTACCAGATAAGTGTGCTTATATGTAAGATTAAGCATAGCGATTAGTCTGTGATTGAGAGTTTTACAGGAGAAATACTATATTTAATTGAACGTATTTCTGAAGACTATTTCTTTTAAAGCTCAAAACTTTACTAGCAAAGATCTATTCTAGGATCGGAATTACCCAAAAGATAATTTCAACCTAGATCATAATGAAAAGAAGAGTCGGTTAATCACGCGTTAACAGAATTGCTCATTTAAGTTTTTTGTTCATCTTTGTTCTTTTTGGCTTTAAGGATACATTGCAGTGGTTAAGGTTTGTTCGTTAATAAATCATATTATCAGGTGTATAAAATTTGTTCAACACAATAAAACACCTAAATTATGAGCCTTTAGACCATAAAATGGATGGTTGTTCTGAGTGAAGTAATCCTAACCTTCATCAATATATTATATATATACTATATAATATCTATATATATACTATGATATATATATATATATATATATATATGTATATATATATTAGGGTATGGTATATTATATAAATAAGTATTAGTAGATATAATATATAGGTTATATATATATATATATATATATATAATATATTTTATATATATATATATAAATAGTTAATATATATATATTATATATATATTATATTTTATATATTATATATAGTTATATATATATTAGGTATATAGTTATAATATATATATATATTAGTAGGGATATTAATATTATATATATATAATATATACTATATATATATATATAGAGAGAGAGAGACGAGAGAGAGAGAGATATAAGCAAAATGTGTAACCCATATTACACTATGTAACACAAAAAAAAATGTTTCTTTTTATTAAGGTTTAGCTATATTAAAGTTTCATTCAGTGGTCAAAGTTTTCATTTAATATGACTGGGGACATCTTTGACTATTTCAATAATGACTACTATGACCATCAGAAACAGATATAGATTTGATTATTTTCCTAATTAATATATATATTATATATATATATATATAATATATATAATAATATTATATTATATATTATATATATTATATATATTAATATATAGTAATATAGTATATATATATTATATATAATATACCATCAGATTCACTAGTTTTTTAACTATTTTATTCTTTTTAATATATATATATATATATATTATGTATATGTATAAGTTATATAATATATAATATATAATATATATATATATATATAATATATAATATAGATATATAAGTAATAATATATATATATATATAATTATATGTATATGTATATATATATATGTTGTTAATTATAATATATAATATATATATATATAGTATATATATATATATATATATTATACATATAATAGTATATATTATATATATAATATATATATATTATATAAATATAGATATATATATATATATATAATAGTAATATCTATTATATATATATATATATATATATATATATATATTATAATTATAATAATTTGATATATATATATATATGTATGTAGTATGTATGTATGTAAGTATGTATGATGTATATATTATATATATATATATATATATATTATTATATAATATATATATATATATATACTTATTATATATATATATTATATTATATATATATAGATGTTAAATATTGCATAATAATCGCAATTATGTAAGATGTTAAAGAAAGAACATATAATAGGAAGTTAAAGAATTAACTGCCTTTTCTGGGATTGAACACCGCCATGTTGCAACTGAGGACAATATACCCGGTGCGTTTTACGACTGAGCTATCCTCCAAGCCAAACTGGATTAAAGACAGTTATAAAGCAACGAGCTCCCTTCAGGCGACTCACAGGTGCCAGTGTCCTATCCTCGTTCTTTAATATTGTAGATCGGTTAAATATTGCATAATAATCGCAATTATATAAGATGTTAAAGAAACAAAACATATAATAGGAAGGTAAAGAATTAACTGCCTTTTTTCCGGGATTGAACCACGCCATTTGCGACTGAAGGAACAATAATACGTGCGGTTAGACTGAGCTATCCTCCAAGCCAAAAAAGTTGGATTCAAGAACAGTAATAAAGCAACCGAGCTCCCTTCAAGGCGACATGCACCAGGTTGTCAGCCTGTCGTCTAATGCCTCGTTCTTTATAGTTGTAGAGTTTAAATATTGGCATAATAATGCGCCATTAATATAAGATGTTAAAGAAAGAACATATAATCAGAAGGTAAAGAATTAACCTGCCTTCTATATATATATATATATATATATATTATATATATTATATATATATATATATATATATAATAATATATATATAATATATTATTATTATAATTTTAAATAAAATTTTTATTATATAATATTTTATATATATATATATATATATATATATATATAGTATATATTTATATATATATATATATATATATATATATATATATATATATATATATATATATAATGAATATATTATATATAATTTGTATTAGAAAAGAAGA
>JABUQX010048892.1:0-19226 GCA_015478945.1 Trachelipus rathkii | reverse complement strand
TTCATAGACTTTTTAACCAAAAATTTGCATTTGATAAAAGTACCATGTCACATATTTAGTCTGATAAATGATATAAATTGCACCCTAATTAAAAATGTCAAATGTTATATCACCAAAGAAAAAAGATCCCAAAAATAGGATCCGCCCGCTGAGAATGCTACTATTGTTGCTATGCAGATTAATATCAGCTCAATCTGCTAATATCAGATGATCTGACCCGAATATATAAATTAACCTAATACAAATTACAAAAAGTGTAGCAAATGAGCACCCATGCAATTATGAATCGAATTCCATTGAAAAAAAGAGATGAAATTTGTAAGGTTAAAAACATTCTATCTTATCGAATTTACCATTTATTTGTTTCTACTAATTAATTATTTTTCTATAAGTTTCCAAGTTATCCCTAATGAATAATCCACATACTATACTTACCCAGACTGGGAGAGGTAAAGTACTTGATATATAAATGATAAATTATATGTAATAATAATATATAATATTAATATACTAATATATATATATATAATATTATAATATCTATATATATATACTATAACTATATATATATATATATATATATTAATAACAGAATATAATATAATATTATAGTAGTGCGTCTCAACAATAAGTTTACCTTGTTCTTATGTTGATAACTACTTACTATAGAACAGACTGTCAGCTATAAAGTTATATTTAGATATTATTCTGTATAATTCAATTATTATTGTTATGAAAGATCAGCCCACTACTTACTCACCTCTATCAACATAACTTATACTCACCCCCTAATTTTATTTACTATTCTCAGTTCTAAAATCAATATCAATATAATATAGTTCGCATATGTGAATTACACCCTCAATAATCCTCGTTTCCAATTAGGCAATATGCAGTACTATATCTACAGCCACACAATTACACAACATACATACAGATATCAGAACATGCATATATATATACATATACTAATACTTACATACATACATATCAATAATATAACATTACATATACATTAATATCATACAACATACATAAACATCTAACCTAAATACAATACTACATTACAATACATACATATATAATATATAATACATACATCCTATTAACATACAGAATACAACATATACATTACATTAATCACTAAACAACATTACATATACAAAAATAACATTCATTAACATACATTATATAATAATTGGTATAATGTTACTAAAAAGCAAGTTTCTGTATAAAATATAGATATTCTAAGTAACACAGAATTTTAATCTACTAAGTCATGAACTAGTATTCGTTCTATATTCATTTGTTCGTCAAGTTAGTGGAATTTTATTAAATCTATGATATAAGTTTAACTATTTAGTTTTTGTTTAAATATAATATATATATAATTATAGATTATATAATAAACTAATATATTATATATAATATATTAATAAATATAATATAATATATAATATTATAATATATTAATCTAATATTAAAATAATATAATAAATATATATATATCATATAATTAAATTCATATAACTTTTATTATCTATACTCTATAGTCTATACTCTATATTAAGATATATATAATAAGATACTATATATATATAATAAATATAATATATATATATATATATATATATAATATTAATATTAATATATAATCATATTATTATAGTATAATAAATATATATATAATAATATTAATATAAAGGTTTTCTATATCTGCTATATACAATAATTATAATACTATATATATATAATATATAATATAATTTATTAAATTATATTAATTATATAAAATATATATAATTAATTATAGATAAATAATATAATTAATTATAGCATAAACAGTATATATCAATATATATAGAATTAATGATTGAATTATTAATATATTATATATATTAAATAATATATATTATATTATTTAAAATATATATATAATAGTATACTTATATATAATATACTATATAATATATATAATAAATAATATATATATTATATCATAATATATATTAAATATATATATATTATATATATATATATTTAGATATTAATAATATATAAATATATAATATATATAATTTTACAGTATTACTAATTATATATATTTATGCTATAATTAATATATTCCATTAGTAGATTAACTGTATTTATAACTAGAAGTAAAATTACAATGCATATATTTGGTACCCATGGATTTCGCTTATTCTACGAGTATTTCCTCATGAACAGAATTGTATAGTGACTTTCATTCTATTTTGTTAATGAATAGAGGCAAGTAACTTCCGTAATCCTTTCTATGGTAATCCGTATATAGATGATAGGCCATAAGGATTTAGGTGCTCAAAAGACGTGGATTTTACTATCTTGATAATATTCTAAGTATAAATCTTTTTTAGATGTAATGGTCTCTCTTTAAATACTAACTATATAATAATAATACACTTGAATTTTGACTCCTCTCATAGTTATCAAAAAGTACTATATATATAAACTCACATACTACACCTCAATAAACTGTTAAAATTAAATAATGATATATCATATACCCTACTCAAGAACATATACCTAAAAAGATATTAGTAGTTTAGAAAAGATAATAGTATAATTAGATAAAATTCATTAATTAATGTTTTATGACACCTTGCACATGACTGTTATATATAATTATAATATATTTATATACTATATATAAGTATGAATAAAATATAATTATAGTAAATAATAAATAATATTTGATAGATGCAAATACATATATTTTTTACCTTATATTAATTTAAATAATGATAAACCTTTGAATGTTCGAACATAATACAAATAATGATAAAAATATCATATCAAATATTAATAGTGATAATAATAATTTACTGAATAACAAGATTTAAGCTATATATACATTAAGTATATGCGAGAAAAGGATAAATTAGTCACTTATACTAAGTAAATACTAATATTGGTAGATAAGGTTATATACGTAGTAATATTAATGTTAATATATTTATATATAGCAAATATTGTATTGTATTGTAGAATATAACCTATAGAATATATATAATATATAAAGATTAATCATAATAACTACCTGCCCGTACAGAAAATATGGTAAGTACCCTTTATCAACTCATACACAATTCTGAATATATATTGAAATAATAATATATAAGCTAGACTGTAATTAATATTACTAAGAAAGCCTAATAAATATTTTAGTATAGAGAATTTTTCCTACTAAGTAAGTCTACAACTAGGAAATCAGATCTCAATACGCTAGATCTACAATGGATAAGGCCTTAACTAATAAGGTACTACTATATAACTTATCAGCCTAATATAATGTCAGTTAATATTTAATAGCTACAGTCATATAAAAAGATATTGATGATAGTATTTATATAGTCTAATATATATGTAATTGCCTAATTAATATATACATAACTGTGATAAATAAAAAATGAGTTGGATAAAATGAAGTAAAAAGGTAAAAAATACCTGGTTCCCCTTTCATGCCTGAATTATGATGAAATTTAAGATAAATAACAAAATTGCTATAAAATTAGGCACAAAAAATTATATATATCCATATATATATATATATATATATATATTATATATAGTATATATAATATATTATATATATACTTAGTTTATCATATATATAGTATAATAATATATTTCAATATTTGCTTCGGCTGAGCCCAAATTTCACCACCACTAAAGGTGGGACATAATATTCTTAATTTTCACGCCAATATTTTTGAGAAAAAAAAGCAAACCGAAGCTTTTCTGACCTCTAAAACGCTTAAGTTTCGAATGATTTTCTAAATGTCTGATTCTCGTCTAATTTTCGCTTAAGAAAAGAATTTTCATTCTTATTCGAAAAAACCTATATGATGGAAGTTGTGAGTTTGCGGAGAAAAAACCTTATAGTCATATGTTTATATCTTTATAACACAGTGATCTATTTTTACTCTACATTGTTATTTTTCGATACTAAATACTTTATAAACTATCCGAATCTTCTCGTGCTCCAAACTCATTATATGAGGTAATGCATCTTATTTTCCTAGCATTATCTCAAGTGACTATAAAAAAAAAATAAACGTGTTTTTTTTTTTAGTATTGACCCTTCTCTATTCTTTAAAGAAAACCTAAGGAAAAAAAACTAAAATTCCAACCTAACTACCCTTTTCTATATAGTACTTTATTCTGTAGGTATGAGTGTAATTAGTTTTGTCTCAAAAAAAAAACAAATCAAACTCTTTGCGAAAAAAAAAACTGTAATTAAAGAATAGTTTTAACTACTTTATCTTTCCAAACATCAACATACATTACTCCGGAAGATTGCATACCTAGTTTACGTTTCATCCAGTTAATAAAAATAATTAATTGTTTTTCGAGCTTCACTTCAGAAGATTTTTCTAACGATGTATTTTGAATTTTAAAAAGGCTATTAAATTTTAATTATTTGTAGCAAGATATTTGCTTTAACTTTTTTGTTGAATAAATAATTACCAGGCTGCATATCGAGCCAAATACCATTTGATATCAAAATAAATTCTAAACATATAATAGTTCCATTATACTTGTATTATTAATATTGGCGCTAAGTTGCTTCGCAAACCAGCTTTTGAGTAATACGATCTTGAATTAGATTGAGTGCTGCCATATCAAGTTCTTTCTAATATTTCTTTAATATTTATTTTTTTTGAGGTCGTTTATCTCAGAGACTGAAGCAAATCCCATTCATATCGTAGGAGTCATAATGCATATGATAAATTAACTACGATATATAGATTTAATCTCCTATAAGGAGACACTCTTTCTTTTCACTCTCTCTACGATTAATAAAACAATATATCTTTATCATTTTGTAAACTACGCATTATATATCTTAGTCTAGAATTAATATTCCTAAGATAGTTATCAAGATAATCGATTTCTGAAATCTTTAATTATATATTAATCC
Organism: Trachelipus rathkii; assembly: GCA_015478945.1. NCBI lineage: Eukaryota > Metazoa > Arthropoda > Malacostraca > Isopoda > Trachelipodidae > Trachelipus > Trachelipus rathkii. Next base: position 14,263 of record JABUQX010048892.1, on the reverse strand, counting down.
ATTCAATTTATACTCCATTCTCTCCAAATAGATAACCTATATTATAGATCATTAATCATCTGCAAACTTAGAAAATCATTATAATTTAAGCACCCTGATCTAAGATTATATTATATATATATATATAGTATATATATATATATTATAATATATATTAAATGATAAAATTTATCAATTAATGCTGAAAAGAATAAAATATCTCGATCAACTGACAAGCTGTATATATGTGATAGCCGGAGAAGTGAGTAAGCGATTTAGGTTTAGTATATTTTTTTTCTAAGAAAAATATTTAGTAGTAGTATTGAAAACTATATATTGTTTTTACCAATAGTACGTTGACGAAAATTTTTTAATTTAAGCCCCAGAATACCTATTATTATTTAGACTCATCTATAATACCCGAGACCTGTCCCACGAGAAAGTAAGCCACGTGTAACTGCGAGCTCGTGTGGATTAATTAAAAATGTATAAAAGTTTATTCAAGATCTTAAGAACCGTTACCACGAAAAGAGTTGATGACAATTATTCATCCAATCAAAAGTAAAGTAAATAAGTTATAATCTACACAGCGCAGTTCCAATATTAGTTTAAACTTCCATATTGTTCATTAGCAGTACCGGAAGTCATAATATTATTATAGAAGTGTGTTTATAGTTTCAATTTGTTTAAAACTAAATTATTTTTTAAAATTATGTTTTCCAAAGTTGTGTAAATACACATTCCTACCCTTCAAACTTTCATTTACTATAATACTTTAAGGGAAGAGTAGTAAGAAAATCTACAAGAGCATGAATCTGGGCTGTTAAATGGAGGTCAGTAGGATAAAAAATATATAAGTAATCATTTAATGTTTTTCTTACTCCAGAATAAATTATCCTAATAATATTGTAAGAGAGAATCCAGTGTGAATGGCGCGTTATAATACGGTTATGCTCAGATCACTCAATCGTCTGCTAATATACTATGTACTGATTCGAGGATTGGGCTTTTTTTTGTAGTGGGTCTTGTAACTTGCTTTTTGTAGAATAGTCGTTCCTAAAGATCATATCTTATTAAATAAGATTCGTGTTTAATAAGATTTAAACTAAACTTGGTCTGTTCTGATGAGTTATTACAAATTCCGTGCAACAATACACACCAGCTGTCCATAAAAAACAATAATCAGTTCTTTTCTACCTTGGATTGTTTCATTTATGTGCTTTTTATTCTAGGTATAACTTAGGATTAATAATTTTGGTTTGCCGTTTACATATAAACGCACTTTGCCGTTTGGTTTTTAGGAACGTACTTAAAATTTTAATAAATCCTATTTATATATAGATGATTACATTCGAACTGTATAACTTTATCAAAATAAAATTGTGCTTCCATTTCAATCTTTTACAGCGTAATAATTTTCCCAATTCGATCTCTGTTATTACGTACTTGGTGTCTCCACAGACATATGTCTTGGCTAACTAGTTTTGCACCATTAATAAATTTTTATTTTATATGGCTAATGACTATGATGCGAAGAAATGGTCGTGAAAATAAATTTACATAAATGATATTACGCATTATATTATGAAAATCAGACAACACCGTTTCTTCTGCTATAAATAATTCCACTTTAATAGACTACTGGACCGGTATTTGAGTACTCTATCCTATCACAGTCACTCTAACAGTACTTTTCACCTTTATTACTTATTAGGATTATATTAATAGTAATATATCTATAGATTATATATAATTTGGTCTTACCACAATGGCGTATGTTAACACGTCTATATATTCAATTAATCATATCCCATATTCTCGCCCTCTTTGAAAGCTTATGTAGCCATTAAAAAACCATTAAGTGTATTCTCTATGAAAAATTATATTATAATTAAATGATTAGTAAGGTGCATCTACCTTCATAAGCTTCGTTGTATAAATATAGATATAAGCTCTAAATATATATCTAAATTAGACAGTGGCAAGACTTGTTACGTTCTAACCTAACAATAATTTTGGACAAGTGACGTACAGTATATACTGTTTACCAATATAATATTACACTTAGTAGCATATATATATACGCAAATAAATTACTTATATAATTATACGTATAACTATAATATGATAATGATTAATGATGAATAATGGATAAATGAAATCTAACACGCTTCTAACTATTATACAACACAAAATAATGTAAGTGCAAAACGTAACAAATAGGTTAGTTATAATGAAACACTTACGCCACATACAATAAAAATGTATTGACAAGTAACTATGACTTAATTATAAATTCTGGTTTTGAAATAAACTGGTTATGGTTATCTAACATGATTATTAGGTAACTAGCTACCCAACTCGTATAACCGCCAGATAAGGTAATTGACTGACTATTATACTCAGTCTGTTCATGGATATTCAGTATAAACTTACTTTATGGAGAATATAATATATAAACAGTAATAAGATAGAGCATTTATTAGTATTAAATATACTAATTTTTATATAATATAATAGTTATATAATATTATATTATATACTTATTAATAGATAATATATTAATCATATGATATATATATTAAATACGTATATATATATATAAAATTTATTTTGTTATAATGAATAGAAATATCTTGTCAAAAATATTAGTATAATTATTTAATATAAAGGGGATTGAAATATATATTATATATATATAAAATATAATAATGATATTATTATATATATTTATATAATATATAAAATATCTAATATATTATATCTATATTAATAATATTTATATATATATAATATATAATAATATATATAGTAATAATAATTAAAATACTTATATTATATATATTACTATATATATAATATATATATATATATATATATATAATAATATTATTATTAATATATCTTAATATATATATTATATATTAATATTATATATATATATATATATTAATATATATATAGTAATATGATTCAAAAATTAAGAGAAGATATGTAATTTACTAATAGATGATATTTTTTTAAATAAAATTTTCTTTTATTCATTTTAATTAGGTGCTTTCATTTTATTATTAAAACAGAGCAGTGCAAAATGAAAGAGTGTTTTTGTATGTAGCATAATTTTTGTGTCGGCTTCTTATATCTAATGGATTTTTTTTTATATTAAACTGCTATTTTTTAGAATTAATATAAATATATTATAACTACAATAACTTCCATAAATTCTGACTAAAATTGTAAATATAAATAAGTACGATATTTAATTTAATTTTTATAACTTTATTTTATATGTTACTGTTATGTAGTAAAATATAATAAGATGTGGATGGTTGAAATAGACGAAAAGTCAGAGAAAGGATTTTGATAGATTAGTACTTGTCTACTAGAGGCGTTGTATAATTCACTACTATATAATAGTGAAAAACATATTCTTGACATACTTGCACCCCGTTAGTTATATAATATATATATATTATATATATATATATATATATATATATTATATTAATATATATATTTAATAGGATTTATTATAATATTAATTATATAAATATTATTAATATATATTAATTATTATATTATAAATATAGATATTAATTAATAATTATAATATATTTATATAATATATTCTTTTAATATTAAATTAAATACGATATATTATACTTATAATTAATATATATTATTATTTATATATAATATATTATAAATTAATATTTAATATATTACTATATATATATATATACATATGATAATCATAACTACCGATAGGGCAGAGCCTTATCATGAAACATATATATAATGAGCATAATAATATAATATAAAAATAATACTGTTATACAAGTCTATCACACCTCATAAGTCATGAATTATTAAGAGAACGTGAATAAAAAAATGAACTACTAAGATTGATATTATTAATATATTTATAGCAGATATAAATCAGATAGATAGAATGAGTTCTCAAAATATTATAGAGGTGGCTGGAAAAAAGGTAAGTGTAATGAAGTTCCAGTAGGTTCCCAATATTATCAACATGAAATCATAGTAAAAATCTGGCAACCTTGTGTTACGTCAATAGTTGAGTGCTATAAATAAATTGTTCGGCAACATTTGAAGCTAGCAGTGAATAAAACCATCTACGCTCGTATTTACCTGTCGTTGTCATCATCCTCCTTCTTAGGAATAGAATAAGATATAGGATTAGATTCAGATGTTCTCGTTAATCCAAAAGAGAGTAATGCATTGCCAATTTATACAATAATTAGCCGAGATATCCTCTTTATTTATTCTTCCTATCTATTAGGTTCCTAATCTCACTCTATAGGCTAAGGAGAGTAGGAGAGCACGTAGTACAACAAGCGCGGTCATTACTCGACGACTACATCTTTTGGTCTATAATTGTTTCTAAATGTGCGGAATAAAAAAAAAAAAATTTTGCAACTGCTACCAGAAACTTCCCAGCCTATTTTAAGTGTCAAGCGATCAGCTCATAAGCATTACCCATATCCATATTTCTCAGCTCTGTTCCAAATGATACTTGTTGATATGAGTTGTCTAAATCTGACCCTATTCCATATTCGTCTCCTAAGGTTCTGAATAACCTGACACTTGCTGAACCCGTCTTATTAAAAGATATGGCAAAGTGGTGATATTGTGTTTTATGATATGGCTTATTCGTTATCAGGTTTTATAATTGGAACTTGATTTCACAATTGGCAGCCGAGCTGTGTAAGTAATATTTTTTAAAGGTTATGTGGAAGCATTGTGTACAAGGATGAGAAAGAACCTTGACCTTTTCTTGAAGCAGTCGAATCCCTATCTGCCGCCCGAATATTCTAAAACTACGGGCAAGCTATAAATAAGATTATCGTAAACGAAAGTATCCCGCGAGACTCTTAGACTGCCCAAAATTGATTAGGAGATCGTTATAATAGCTTTCGGGAAAAGAATAGTGCTAATCAGCGTTGGATTAGCATTACACTCAAGGAATAGCCCTCTGGAAGTAGATAAGCAGAAATATTTTCATGTGACATTTAATTTATTGATGACTAAGAATAGTAGAAATATAGGATGATGGGTCGTATAGTATAAATTTAATTATGATTATGATGTATATCATATCTCATTAAAAATATTTTATCATATTTGATATTACTATTTCTTCTTGAACTATTGTTTAGTCAAATAATACCTATTTATTTACTAAATATATTATTTTTGTCCCGTTTTGCAATAAGAGCAGATTCAGCTTAATTTATTGTTTATAAATGTATAATTGATTTACAAAATTTAAGCTTACTAGTTGATAATTTAAAGTAAAATTATATTATAAATATAAAATAAATTTCAGTATCATTTAATTAATTACCTAACTAATTAATTGTCTCAATATGATATACTATAATTTGTAAAGGGAATATAATTTTATCTTTCATCGTAACTTGATTATTTTTTATTTTCCTTCAGGCAAGAAAATATTGAAAGATTTCTTGAAATGATTGTAATATTAATTAATATATATGAATAACATTTAAATTCACAATTAATTAAGATATATGGATGAGTATGTTAAATAGGTTAAATTAATAAATATAGCTTGTCATTTTAACAATTTTGTACCATATTTGTGTAAAATGGCATATATATAGTTACTAATAATAGTATATATTATATATATATAAATAATAGTAAGAGTCTTTGTAAATTATTATAAATATCGAATTTAGTAGAATAAAGAACCAAACAACCTTTTACACTGAGACTGCAATTAACATGAAAGAAAAGAGATCGCTCCATTAACAAGTATGTTATAGACGAATATCAATAAAAAACTTAATGAATTATCGTGCAATAGAGAGAACGGAGCCTTGATTAAGGAAGGTGTTGACGATGAGCGTTCAAGTAGTAACGCAATGCATTACTCGTTCATATCGTCTCTCGATATGTCAGCCTCCCTAAATACACTAACTCGACTTGCCTAAACATCAATTATGTCAGAAGACCTAAAACACATCCGTACATAGTGACCGATCTAGTCTCTGGGTACACTATGTGACTTCGACCTCTCGAACTTGTCTCATGATCATGAAATGGAGCCTACATTGAGAGATCCAAGAATGATCCTATGAAATGAGAGACAAGAGCATTTCAAAGACTGGACCGCGAATACAAGTAAATGCTTATATAAGACGCCGTATCTAGTACAAGAAATCAGAAAGATGCTTCCCTCAATTGACTCGGATTTAAACTAATATGTCGAGCTGATCCGACCCCCCCCAAGCTGCCTTAGAGCTACCTGTGTACTATCACGGAATCAGTTCAGCAAGACTAGCAACTGTAACGAAAGAGAGATAAATGAGCGCTGCCCCGATCGAGTGCGACACCCCTTCCGACTCCGACTCCCACTCTCTTTCAAAAATCTCAACTGCACCTTGCCTTTACGACCACTGACCTCCGACTCCGATGTTCATATTTTCCTCCGACAATTCAATAGACCCTGGTTTCATAGCACCCGATCATGGTTTTCTCAAGGCGGAGCATGTGAGAACGAGAGGGAAAGGGTGGGGGGTTTGCGGATAGATCATAAGTCGCGGAAAAATGAAATTTAGAGTTTGAAATAATTAACTGGACTGTGAAATGATCTTTAGCTTGGATTCTCCTAGTGTAGAACTATCAGAGCACTCTATAAATGTAACGTATAAGAGTAAAGAAATAGGTATAAAAAGAATGTAATAAAGATTATATTTTATAGTAAGTATATAAAGGGAAAGAGAAGACAAAGTATTTTAGTATAAAAAATGAGTAAACAATATGAAGATATAGGTTATTAGTTTTTCGTGAAAGTAAAGAATATAGACTAAAGCACTTGCTTAATTAAATTTAATACACACTATAATGAACATACGATTATGTGTATGTGAGAGACAAAAATATAATAACAAGCTGATGTGAATAATTTAGTAAATGAGTTCTTATTTCCTCTGATTGCTTAGTTGAAGAAATGTCGCTTCTAATGATAAGGGAATGTCTCCATAACCAGGAAATTTGGGAGAAAAATTTAGTTTGGAAAATGGAAATTACCTGTGGCTGTTTTTCAATTATTGAATCTTCATATCTTACCTACGATCTATCTCTCTTGACATATATTTGTTGCCTCCCGAGTTAAAGATAGGGTACTCTATCAGGACGATCCTAGGCAAGAGAAGAGAACCGAATGTAAACTTCCTTATCACCGAATTTTATTTTCGCCAGATTTAACAAGCTAGAAAGTGAGTTACGAGGATCATACGAGTGGACTGTATAAAGGCAATGAATGATTACTTTAAATAGTGAATCACCCAAGATATTATGGCAGATGCTATTATTATAGAGACAATTATAATACCATATTTTATAATCTGAGAATAACTCGTTCACAGTGCAGGGCTCGCAAAGACAGCCTTTGTTCAAAGCAACCGTATGGCTCATGGTATTGATCTGCGATTTGAGAGCTTTAGTTATCTTTCAAGATCTACAATCGTATACTACATCGTTTTATAAGCATATCTGTATGTTTCTGACCTCCCTTTCCTCTTCACCTTCTCTCCTATTCTTACTTATAGCTGTGCTCTCTCACCACCTTACTGTGGTGGTTTCGTCCTTAACTTCCTATTATCTTCATGTATATCTCTGAGTAGAATTTAATAGTCTTTGAGAAGTAGTAACAATTTAAGTAACAGTATGGTGGATGATCCCTCTAACTAGAGGGGGATGCCCTAGCACTTCATACTCAAAATAGGAAGCTTTGTGATCCAACATTACGATTTACAAGTTTATGAGAATACAAGGTCTCTCAGGATGAAATTATTTTTGGTGGTGGGTCTCAGAAACGTTAAGGTAAAAGACAGTTTGATTGAAATATTAGGATGAATATCTCCCAGACCAGGTTTCATATAGGACCGGAGATCAGCTGTAATCGAGAAAATCGATGTATAATTGTCGACCCGGCCCCCCAACGCTCAAGCAACGCCATCCCTACCACGCCGCCCAGCATGTCCCCTCATTGTGCTCTCATTATTGCAATCCCGACGCACACAATGACCTCACCACTGAACACAACCCCATATAACCCCAAAAGAGCATGTCTATTAGTATCCCTACAATAACTAATTTATAGAATCTTCCTATTTATATAAAAAACCCATAATAAACCAAAGGCCTAAACAGTTATCCCCAACGTAAAATCTTTGTTAAGACAAATAACGCGCTCAAATCATATAGCGTGTTTCAACTCTTTTAATACCACTTTATTCTTACCTTCACTTTAATACAACATAAGTCGTGATCTGTCTACGAACACATTTACTGCAATCTTTTCTTCTGGGGACACAATAAATCCTACACGATATAAATTGATGTATTCCCACTCAGACCCCTTTAACGAGATCATATATACAACCTCTCATTTATTCCAAAGTTCTATGACCTTTATATAAAATATTACATTATTTTTTAAATAAATTTATAGGATTCTTCACAACAAATAATTGTAGCTCTATATATTAATGAAATATTTATTAATTTCAATTAAACTGCATCAAATAAATTACCTTCTAACACCGGTAATCTCTATTATAATATGTATATATATTTTAAATTTTAAATTTATTTATATATTGATTAATATTATATGGTTACCACTTCTTACGATCTTACATACTCTGACTCAGGGACTCCTTCTCTGACTTACTTTTCTATACTATATTCTTCTGAGCTCCGACTCTAGTAACTCTTATCCTATTTACTTCTCCATTTCTATTAACTGATAATGACTCATACATATAGTCATAATGTATTCCTTAAACTTTATTTTCAGCACGACCCCCTAAATGGGTGTCCTATTCAATAGTAACTAACGACTTTTCTTCACCTTTACTTACTATTCTACTCCTCTATAAATATATGCCATCTACCATAAAATTTCTGCTATTATCTTATCAAGGGTATACAGTTTATTACTCATATCATTTTATTATGGCTCCGGCACCCCCTCCAGAGTAAAGATAGGTGTCACGGTAAAGCCAACAAATAACTCGTTACGTACCTTATATACTGGCCGGGTATCTTAAACTAAATAAATTTTTAATAAGTTGATATAATATAATATTATTATATTATATTGTATCTATAAGTATAATATTATACCCTAACTTCAGCTATTTAAGAGGAGCCTTTCCCGTCTGTAAAAATTATAAAGGTAATTGTATATTTATAAATATAATATATTATATATATATAAATATATAGATATTAAATAATTATATTTATATATATATATAATATTATTATTATATTTTATTATATAGTTATATATACATATATTATAATATATAATTATATATAATTATATATATATATATAAAATATAATGGTTAAGGATTTTGATAATATAGTTAGATGATGAGTTACTGTGGTGTCATGATGAATAATGGAGGACATTGTTACCTACGGTCCTGACCTATGATAATAAGTTACGAGGTTAGATTCCCTTCTCATCAATTGAGGACAGTAACTTCAAATGGCCGCCTTCATCACCACTGTTTGTATAGTGGTGATAATTATTTGAGCTAGACCATTGTTATTCTTATAATTGTTATGTATTTAATATTTATATGTCATCGACATTTTTAATTTTAACTCTATAAAGCTGGAAATTTCGATGTTTAATAGTTATAATATAAATCAACGAGTATTTAACCCGGATTATAATTAAGAAGAATAATTTTTAGTAAGTATAGTGATAAATTAATATTTATACGCAAAAATTATTGATTAACATTCTAAGATAAGATTGGGCGTCCTTCATTCAAGTATTATCCTCCCCCCGCCTAGAACCGCGAAATAAGTGGGTGAATAGGGACACAAATTTTAATCTTTTAGCCGTATGTTTCATTATTACATTTTCTTATTAAATAAAATATTTCATCTAACGAAAGAATAAATAAAATTTAAAATGTATTTTTTAATATTATTAACTAAAATTTAAAAAATAATGGAATTTCAAAATATATTCTATCAGAGGAAACTCAATAAAGATCATCAAAAAAGCATTTAAATTATATTTAATTAGAAAAAATAAATATATGTATTAATAAATAATGTGGTATTAGCATCTTAGTAATACTTATAACGTTTAAATTTGTCTGCATGCTCAACGCTACAGCATTCTTGTATTAAACCCGGCTGTCACCCTAATTGCTCTAATACTATCTAAAAGATTTGAATTATTTTGTGATATCATTTTTATTTTATCGCCCAGGGTGGGGCCTTTTCGCCACTCTCTCTCTATATTACTTGTGTACACCTACTTAGAGATGGTTGCTTGTCCAATTAGCATTCGCGGTCCAGGGGGGAAGCTTAATGTTTCATTAATAATTAATTTTTAATCCTATAATTGTGTTGATCCTTAAAATCCGAAAATAAATTGGAAATAACTATCAAAGTAATTTGAAAGCGCAATGAAATTTTTCATATGGATTTAAAAAAAAAGAAAAATAAAAATTTCAAAAAATGAGAATTAATTATAATTTAATTTAATTAAGGTAATATAAATAATAATAAATAATTGTTAATGAATGATAAATTGACTATTAATTTATATATTACAATAATTAAATAATATAATTAGAAGTAAAAGTATGTATTAGTTAATAATCCTAATTAATACCTAATTTATATTAAAATATACATTTTCATTTATGTACCTATATAAAAAATAAATATTTTGTGTGCGATACCCTTTCCTGCAGCACACACGCTAATAAATAATAATATTGTTATGCATAGTAAGAAATGGAGCCCCCGAATTCACGTCTGTTTTTATACCAGAAATCGATAAAACCCGGAGTAAATCCTTTATAAATATCAATGTCTATTCATATTTAATTTATTATATTATAATATATTATATTAATTTATATATTATATATTATTTACTAAGATTATTATATTTTATAATATATTTAATATATATATAAATATATTTATATACTAAATGATGATGATAATAATAGTTATGATATTTAATTTCATATTGCATTGCAATTTTCGTCAATGAATAGCCCAATTTTCGATTATTTTGCAACTTATTAGAATTTTTAATCATGATTTGTTTCATATATATATAAGCTATTTAACGTGTCCTGTATTTCAGTTTCAATTTTATTTTTTAATTTATGAGAAAACCAATACTCAAAATAATAGCCCATTGATATAAAATAAAAAGAACATTAATGCATATTAACGTTATAATACTCATATAATTTTTTTGCCTGCCTACCCAACCTATTTTTATAAGTTGTAAGTTAATTACTAACTAAAGGATTCCAAGGCAAATCAGTCTAAGCATGATCTTATCAACGACTCTCCTAATAAAGCTTTAACAGCCTATCGAACTCTGCACGACCATAGAATCAAAATAAATTCCGTTTCTCCATTGAAATATAGCAATCAAGTTGTGAAGAGGAAAATAATTGAATGTTTATATATTTCAATACTGATAATTTTAATAAGAAACCGGGAGAATTAAAACTGGACACCATAGAAAATTCTATACTTCTAAATTCAGGATGCCTTAAGGATATAAATAAGAAGGATAACCAACTGAATTGAACAAAAAAAAATTCATTATAACTTTTTTATTTATTATATATTTTTGTCCATTCCAATCTGACAGAGCCTTTGGTTGTCTTAGGCGAAAGCTTATGGTTACTGTGTGTTAATTTAATTTTACAATTTTACTTGTGATATTTTATTAAGGGCATGATCCAATATTTAGCACTGTATGGGACCCCCCATCTTTAGCCCCCACCTGCAGCAATATGGACATCCAAATATGCGGAAATCGATCAGCCGATTTTGTGCCCTATAAACACCCAAATTGTAGCCCCTTCTTCCTTTGCCTCTAAAAACGTTGTTGTCCGGTGTTTTTCTGTGTCTGTAGTCATCTTTTCAAAATTTTCAATTTTATCAAGACACCCATATGTTTTTTTGAACATTTTTCGCTTATCATACTTCACAGCAATTTTTCCTTCGAAATGAGCTTCACAACTTGAAAATCATGACAGTAGCATGGTCCATTACCCTACAAAATGCCATCTGATTATTATTTTTCGATTTTTTTGAAGTTTTGTGCTCAGCGTTATCCAATTTCCAAACCCACTTTTTTCTGGATTTTGAACGATAGAAAATTGCCCATAAAAATCTTCATCTTAATCCTGTTTGAGCGAAGTGGATAGCAAATTCCTTCAGGGCAGATCGCGGAAGTCTGGGGCAAGTGACCGCACACTTCTTACTTAGGATAATTTCATTTGTTATATGCATTAGTTTTTGGATTTCTTCATGGAAAACGAAACTTTCAAAAAAAAATTTTGGAAAATTTTTTAACAAAAATTTCTTTTGAGTGAATACAAAAAAAATATCTAAGTCAAAAACCGTTATCAGAAGGTATAACAAGCCCTGAATAATTTGATGATTGATCGGATAAGTAGAAAAAAAAAATATGCTTAATATTTTCACTCTTTGGAACGAATAGAGTTTTTGAAACAGTGACAATATGTTTGAGGATATTTTTTTTTCTACATTATCCGATCAACATGCAAATTTTCAGGGCTTGTATAGGTTGGTAAGATGCCCCTTCGCTTAAAACTGAATTTTTTTGTAAACTCAAAGTAGGAAAAATTTTTTAAAATAAATTTCCCAAAAACCGTTTTTTTTTTCTGAAACAACGATTTCGTCTCCAATGAGACGAATCCACCAACTACACCTGGCAAGTATACAAAGAAATTATCTAAGTAAAATGTGTCTCTCTTTGAAGACTAGCATATCCCTGAAAAAGTTCATCTCACTACGCCAAACAGATAAAAGGTTATCGCAACTTTTTCACTTTCAAAATCACACAAAAGAAAGTGGCGTTTGGAAATTGGACAACGCTGAGCACGAACAACTCAAAAAATCGAAAAAATAATCAGTGCATTTGTAGGTAATGGACCCATCTATCATATTATTTCAAGTTTGAAGGTCATTTCGAAGAAGAAATTCCTGGAACGTCTGATACGAAATCAATGTCAAAAACTAATGGGTTTTGAAAAAATTGAAAATTTGAAAAAGAATGACACCAGACACAGGAAAAAACCCCGAGAAAAACAAGCCGTTTAAAGAGGCCAAAAAAAGACCACAATTTTGGTGTTTATAGGGTCAAAATCGGCCTGTAATTCCGCAATTTTGATGATCATTTTCACGGTGGGCGGCTAAAGAGTGGCGGTCCAAAATCTAAAATATTGATCATCCCTTAAAGTATTATTTTACGTGCCCTAGGGTCGACTAACTCCTATAAACTTTCTGTGTTAAAATTAGAAATTTATCTTACATCATAAATTGCTCTGTCACTTTTAATAATATATATATCATATAAATACATATATATACTATATATAAAGGATAATAATATATATTTATATAATATAGTATACTATGGAGTATATATATATATACTATATTAGAGGCGTGCTAGCGGATATTCCGCAATCCGCAACTGCCATCCACATCCGCTCCGCGGAATCCGCATCATCTCTTTCAACTAATCAGCATCCTCAACCGCCATCCGCATTAATTTTTTTGCGGATAGCTGATAGTATTCTATAAATAATGAGAAACGTGTGTGCACTACCTTATTATATATATACTATATATATATATATATATAATTATATATACTATATTACTATATCTAATAAGTAATTACTAGTATCATATACTAGTATATATGTATATATACTATATATGATATTAAAAGTAAGGGGACTCTTCAAGGAAATGACCAGGAACACTAATAGGCTGGAGATAGATAATATAGATTTTCTAACATCTAGCAACAGCGATGCACGCGATGCTTGCAATCAGCACAACTTTTCTTAAATCCTGATACAAAACAAAATTTCTTTGAACACGTATTTTACGAGATTCTTTGAAGAAAGATCCCTATAACTATTCGTGATAAAATGCTGCTAAAGCAAAATACACTAGCAATAAAATTCTGGTAAAAGATCACTAGAACGCACACGCAATTACCATCGCATCGCGAATATCATTGACTGCAATCCCATTGAGACGTTTTTTGCGTCCTCTAGCCAACTGATCGAAAGAGTCTCTGCCTTAGAACGTGTCAAAATGACACTCTATCATTGATCGAAGAATTTCTGAAAAGAGAAAAGCTTGAATTCACAAGATCTAAAGAGTGATTTATGTA